>JAVXUM010000023.1:17818833-17830548 GCA_035590655.1 Pouteria glomerata
ACTGTTGCGTTAGCTCTGATGTAGTAATGTGTGGTCATGTTATGCTTGCTTTACACTCACTCCCTGGGTCCCCGGACCCGGGGCATGACAAAAACAGAGAAGATCGGTTTGGCCTCCAAACTTCAAACTCCGATATCTCCCACCTTGCTTCGAATCTCGTGAAATGAATTGTACCATGACAATCTCCGCGTCGAACTCTTCCCGGATTGACCAATCGCCCATGCTAAATCTATTTCTCTCTCTTCCCTCCCTTCATCTCTCTCTCTCCTCCATCTCTTCTCTTTTTCCTTCTGTGTCGGCCAAGCTAGAGAAAGAAAAGAAAATAAACCAAAGAAAATGAGAAAAGAAAGAAAAAATAAATAAATGGTTGGGCCCGTGGCCCATTTTGTCCGACCCAATACCACTTCGAGCCAAACTCGACCCAGTAGAATTACCATAACTGACTTTAGTAAAATTTCAAACACATCATCATTCTAAAATAATATCAAAATATTCTAATTTAAAATACCGGGTGTTACACTTGTGGTGACCTTTATGTTACTGTTCTTCTAGCCATTGGGGATGAAAATTCCTCTTGGTGTCACTGGCTCCGAGTTTTCATCTGTCTTAGAATAAAACACACCATGGTTCTTCTATACGGAATGGCTTGTGGGATGCATTAATTGTAATTACCTTGTTATTCCATATTGCTTTCACACACTTGTGGTATGTGAAAGGAACGAATGCAAACCGATGCAACCATGCCCCTCCTAGAAAAACATGGTACAAAGTGGGAGAATTAGTAACATGAAACTTCATATGGGAAACAATTTCTCCTACCTTTAAAGTCACTTACACATATCTTAGTGCTCTTTACCCTTGGCTCCCAAATCCATTAATGGTGATGGGCTACATCATCAAATGCCCTTTAAGGATCCCCGCGACTTGAAATGTTGTTAAGGGGAGTACTTTAATGGAAGCCCCTCCATCTAGAAATCTCCTTGAAAACTCTATACCGTTGACTTCCACTGAAACATACAACGGATGATTATGTAACTGCTGAACCTGTCTATTCCCTTCTATAAAATTAAAGGACAATATGTTTTCTTTAAGTATTCTACCCACTGATCAACTAGCTTCCATACACTCATTCTGGTTGTGTTCCACTTCTTAGAGCAAGGCCTTGTCTGCCTTCATTCTAGTTTCATTAGTTAACCCAGCTGGTTGAAAAAATTCTTAAATCCAAGAGTCTTGCTCATGGTCTCTGCTCTGGCATCATCAAATCTAGACATATTTCTTGCGTTGCTATACTTGTCACACACACAGGCATTCTTGTTACTCCTCATGATAAGATATCATCATTATATTCCTATTTTCCTTATACCAAGGCAATGGATCTTTAAGGACATCTTTCGAGGTGATCTTTAAATCTTTTTTTCTCACCATTTTGTGAAACAAATATCGAATGTCCAGCAAAATCTTGTGAGGTGCCTTATCATCCAGTGATACAAAATCTCAACTTCTTCTCCCCTTGCTTCATTTGGGGGATTGTTAGGCTCTAGTGAAGTAATTAAACCATGTGCGATCCATGTTTCAAGAAGAGCCTTCAAATCAGCATTGGAGATATGAACTGGGAAAGAAGTCGGCCCTTCATCTATCCTCGGCCATTTTCCTTGATCCCTATTTCTCCTATAGGCTGGTGCCACCTCTTTAACCTCCACAGCGTATACTCTGTCTCCCTGACATATTTTTCCCCTCCACAAGATATCATAATTATTAGGCGGCAACGGCATGGTGGAGTATTGAACAATCGAAACAACCTTTTTATTGTTTCACTAAGGTTTCTTGCAGCCAAACAAAGATTAGAAAAATCAGAGAACTGATGGTTAACCAGGTGCATTTTAAAATTTGTATGCATTCCCTTTATACGTATTTTCACAATTTGGTCTTCTAAAAGAAGATCCTGGACATCAATCGTTTTTTCTCTAAAGCGATGGACATATGATAAGAGATTTTCTCTCAACTTTAGAGTCTTCCTCATGAGATGAAGCGCTGTTAATATTTCATCTACATAAAAGAACTTATCATAAAACTTCTTCATCAAATTATCCCAAGAACTTACATGCTCTACTGAGAGATTAGTATACTAGATATAAGCCTTGTGGGTTAGGGACTTGGAGAATTCCCTTAACTACAAGTTATTATCTTAAGCATATATACGTAGAGAGTTAATAAATCGAACAACTTGCTCTTTAGCATTTCCCATTTTTTCATCAAAATTCATAAACTTTGGCACCCTATAACTATCGGGGTATACCATTTTGGCAATCACCATGAGGTAAAAATGGCATAAGTTTAGATCTGGTCCTATGAAAGTAACACCACTTTTCTACTAGATTAGATCTTTGAAATGACACTTCAACTGGTCAAATATAAATAAAGATGATTGTCCTTGAATGACCTAAGATTAGGTAAAGGTGGTAAGAGTAGGATGAAGTAGAGTCTGAGAAAAGGCGGGTAAAGTGAGGTTGATGATGGTTCTTTATTCAATGTGAGATGAAGTTTGGTTTGGACTGGCTAGACTTTGATAAATAGGGGGTGTTTAGCTCGAAGTAAAATTTAAGGCAGTGGGTTTACTTGGGACAGCACGGTCTAAGTGACACCTTGTCATTCCACCTTTGTGGGGCTACGATAAGCTCTAAATTGTTTTCAAGTGTAGACGATGGGATGGTAGAAACTTGGGAATAGGGCGATGCTAATTTTTTTGGAGGTTTTGAGGACCTCCATCATTACTTTATGTGTCTGCTGTATAGTAGACTGGACTTACTAGTAAGCCAAAACTTGCTTTATAAGTATTTTCACTTGATCTGCAATGGCGATCACTTCTGATAATGACTTTCTATCTCGTGATCCCTGCAATGGCGATCACTTCTGATAATGACTTTCTATCTCATGATCCGTCTTCATTATTGCCTTGGTCATTAGCCATTATCACCTTGGTCATTAGCCATTATCGATATATCATCATTCTTCCCCAACAAAGTTAATTGTGGGGGTAGGAAGGTTGAGCCTAACCTTTTTGAGGATCATGTCAACTATTGAGAAATGATATGACCACCGGAGTCTAGTGGAGGGATGAAAACTAGGGCAATCTAAAACAAGAAAGAGATAATAGAGGATAGGGGTAATAGTATACTGAGAGCTTAATGATTGATGCCATACCCTACAGAAGAAGATGGTTTATATAGGTAAAAAAAAAAAAAAGAACCTTATTAAGCGCAAGTCAGGACTTTGAATCCATTAGGAGCAATGTTATCAAAATTCTGATTTAAATTTTAAAATCTTATAATTTCACGATATCAAAATAAGAAAATTTGTTGGATTTTATGTAAAATCTTAATATATGTAAAATAGATAAATTTTCGATTTTAGAATATAAAATCAATAAAATCTCGATTTTATATATGATTTTATCGATTTTAAAAACTAAGTGATTTTTGTATAATTTTGTCAAATAAAATACACTTTTATAATTTTTATTTTTTTCAAGTGATATGCCATAACTATTTCATTTATTACTTTTCATTTTTGTAGATTTTTTTTTTTTTTATTTTGTAAGGCTATTATGTCATACTAACCGATGACCTATGCATTTTCCACTAACTTAACTATTATAAATTAAATGTAGTAATTACGATGGAAATTAAGAGGCGTATAATAAAATATTACAAACATAAATCAACTTCTATAAAAAATTAAGATAAAATAAAGTTAGTATTTTAATATCAATTGTATGAGTTATACTAAATACTTTAGCAGTCTCAATTGTGTAGTTGGATAAAAGTAGTATAGAAGTAGAAGTAAAAGTAAATTTTTTTGTGAACTTTGTCAAGGATTTATTTTATTCATACGAGTAAATTTTTATGTATGACATTTTCTTTATGTACGTTTTTACTCTCTTTTCTTATTAATAAAATTTATAACTCAAAAAAAAAAAAAAAATGGAAGCTCTAAATGAAGAGTTATAGCATAATAAATTATGTTTTCATGTTATGAGCATTTAGTAAAACTTACAATTTTACAATTCGATTTTTTAGACTTTTTACTAATTTTAAGTAAAATCTCGATTTTAATAACCTTGATTAGGAGAATATTCAGCCCTGACTTGATGCACCTAAGAAAGGATAAAGATTACCCATTTGATTCTCTCTCCAGATTAGTTGGGTGAATATCAACGATTTTCTAATTTTAGCCTCCACTCTACTGAATCTCCAATGATCCAACTAGCTGTTAATTAGTTAGAAAGATCCCTAAGACCTTGCTCCAAGTCTGTGAATGATACACGTTCCTACAATAGGACTACTAATCACGAATGGGATGATGCAAATATCCCTCATATAGTTAGAAGTGGCACGGCACGTTGAACCATGTACTATGGGATGGCATAGTCATCCCAAGCTATTTAACCGCGACTTCGGTGCCTACAAATTTTAATCCAGTGACTTGATTGTAAGTCGTGGGACTGACATACATCCCAAATCCATTGGATCCCAAATAATTGTTAGCAACTAAGGCCTCGTTTGATTGGCCAAATGCCACCAAAAGTTACATATGTTTACCAATTTTTACGAACTTTTGTCATTTTTATTTTCCATGCATTTACTTTCAAAATTTAAATTTCACAAACTTTCACAAAAAAGTTACAAAAAATTACAAAAATTTACCTACATTTTCTTACTTTTTTCAATATTTTTCAATTTTCTAACATTGTTTCTAACAAAAACCGTTAGAACAATGTGTCTTTTACCATTCCAGTAAATTATTTTGGTAAATTTTGATTGATCTTCCAAACACCAAAAAGTGATTGACACTTTTTCTAATTTTTTGTACTTTTTAATTATCTAAACGGCCTATAAGACTGTGGACCTCTCTATAATATGTTAAAGTTGAGCAATTGAAGTATTCTTTTCTAGAAGTTCTAGCAACTCAAAAAAAATATTTTTTATTTTTATTACAAGTTATTAATTTTGTAAAATACAAAAAAAAAATTAATTTTTATTAAATTAGTAGCTTTTGATAGAAATGAGTTTTTTTTTTTAATTTATAATTTAATTAATATTTGTGGGGATAATGATAATTTATAGGTATTTGGCAAAGTACAGTTGATGCTAAAAATGGCGACTTCAGAAACTGCTTTTTCAGTAATTCCTGCAATAGTTACAATATACACAACCTCCTGTGTATATTGTATATAAGTTCTGTATATACATATATACGTATATAATTATATATATATATATATTAGCAACACAGAAGCACAAACCCTACTTTCAAATTTACTCTCCTTGTCGGATTTGATTCATCGACGTCGGTAGCCTCTCTGTTGCTAGTCGAGTTTCGAAGAAAGGAATGCTACTGGTCGAGTTTAGAAGAAAAGGGATGACGAATAAGAGAATAAAGGAAAAGTTTGCTTAATTAACCACTCCAAAAACGTTTTCTGAAGCAGCACTCTAAAAGAGTCATTTCGAACAACGTTTTTAACATTAATTGTATTTTACCAAATACCTATAAATCATCAACATTATGCTAAATATTGATTAAATTAACAGTCCAGTAATTAAAAAAAAAGTCTTAAAAAAGTTATTTTTTAAATTACTAAACGCACTTTATACTAAAAAAAGAATTAATTTTTATACTTAAAATTATCAGTTTTACCAAATATATAAAAATTATTAACTTTTGATTAAAGAAGATATCTTTTTTCTTTTGAGTTACAAAACGGGATTGTATTAGTCAATTCCAAGTTGAGGTGGGAATAAATTTTTCAAATTGAAATCGTTGCCAAACAAGTTGCTCGTTCAAAATTGATTTACTAGGTCAAAGCTTTGACCAATTGTGTCTACATTTCTTTATTATGAAGTCAAAAAAGGAAAAAATAAAAATAAAAATAAATTAAAATAGCACAAGTAATACATCATAAAAAAAAAAAAAAAAAAAATAGTTCTTTGTGAAGAAGTATCCTCATTATAGTAGCTGCTCAAATTATTAATATGAGCTTGATATTCGTCGTTCAACAAATAGCTCGATTAATTAAAATTATATTATTTTAATTTAAAATATTATAAATTAAAATAAATAATTTTATTAAATTAAAATAATATCGTTTCATTAAAATTTAATTGAAAATATTATAAAATATATATTATTTTATTAAATTGATTCCCGAACCTTTCATCTTTCTTTTTTTTTTTAAATTAAATTCAAGCAGTTCGCAAATAATTTTATTCCTGGCCATTCCTGATCCTCAGCAAACATGGACGGTACTTGAACATTAATTTCAACGTACTCTAACAGTCTTCAATTAGGACCGTGCAAGAAGACTTTATTAAAAAAATTAGTTTATTTTTTATTTTCTCTTTTAATGATTGGTACCTCAATTCAATTTGGACCGTGCAAGAAGACTTATTTTTTATTTTCTTTCTTTATGATAAATACCTCAATTAATCCCTAGTGGTCCAAGAGTCTAGTGGTCCAAGAGTTAAGAACAAATGAATCTCCAATAACCTGAAAAGATTCAAATTTTATTAAA
Source organism: Pouteria glomerata (assembly GCA_035590655.1). Taxonomy (NCBI): domain Eukaryota; kingdom Viridiplantae; phylum Streptophyta; class Magnoliopsida; order Ericales; family Sapotaceae; genus Pouteria; species Pouteria glomerata. The sequence goes on from JAVXUM010000023.1 coordinate 17,825,402, forward strand.
AAATTAATTTATTTTTTATTTTCTTCTTTCATGATTAGTACATACCTCAATTAATCACTGGTAACCCTGAAGTTAACAACAAGTGAACCACTAGTGATTCTAAGAAGATTCGAATAAGTGACTACTGAAAGTACATAAATTTGTAAAGGGAAAAGCAAAGTGATGGAAAATAGCAGGATTGCAAAATGGTGTAAAAAAATCAAATTTATGTTATTTTTATTAAGTTCTAAAAATAAGAATAAATTAAATAGATATTTATCAAAATACTTTTAACTTTTATGTGGTTGAGTATACAAAAATTGTACAAATTATAAATTTTATTTTTTCTTCATTTTTCAATTTCTTCAATAAATCTATACTTTAAGGTTTTTTTTAAATAATTTGTTTATTAAATTTGTTCATTAATAAGTTTATGAACTAATTTGAATGAAGAATGATTAAAAATTTTTGAGTATACTTAACTCAACCTCCTTAATAAAAAAAGTTTGAACACAAATTTCAAATACGTTCAAAACGCTGCTCAAGTTTGAACTTGTCAAAAAGTTTATCAAATTTGAATTTATTAACACTCGACTTCTTTGCAATATTATATTTAAAAAAAATATTAGTTTGTTTGTTAATCCGAAAATTTATTACTCTTCAAGTTTCCAATGGCCAAACGTGCCCTTCAAAATGCCATACCCTGGCATTAAGGGCCCCCACCGCCCCTGCCCTGGAGTATCGTGGAGGAGGTAAATCGCGGGATGTGCGTCAAACGGTCAGGGACTGGAGCCTGCCTGTTTACCGTGCGTGCAATGCGAATTCGATGTTGGAAGCTCAACTCGAACCCGCGCCGGCTAAGCTGCCACCACAGCAACCCCAGCCTTTACCGCTTGACCTATGCCCCGGGGGCCAAACGTGCCCTTCAAGCCTTTTCAAGAGGTGGTTCGCAGTTCCTTGAGGCATTTTCGAAAGGAGAGTTTTAAAAGGAGCATCGCGTTCATTCCCTCTTGACAATTTCAACATGGTGACTTATTTTAGTGTGATTCTCCCTCCAAATCCTTAAACACTGAAAGACTTTTCCTTAAGAAATTAAGTTATGTTGTATGACGTCAAGAAATAACCTTTTGGATTAATATATTTAAGCCTTATTAGTATCGACTTTCAAGTTATATAGTTTTATGTGGCATTTAATTAGTTAATTTTTTGGACTAAATAAACGAAAAAAAGCTTAAAAAAATAAAAAAATTAAACAAAAAAATTAATTTTTTTTTCAACTTTTTCACTAACATTGAAGGTTTAAGAATTCCAATGACTTTCTAAATTATTATCACTTTATCTTCAAAATTTCTCAAAATACCTGTGCAGCCAAAAAATATCTAACTCGACCTCTATAGTGCTTCTCCGACACAAATTGCACCCTCCAACTGGGCAGTACATTGTATAATTTTTTTACTGACAATACTCGAGTGTATCAAGAGACAAAATCTGTAAAATATTATAGATTTCAATATTTACATCACCTAGTATTTAATGCTACTACTTACCACTGTCATTGTATGGTCAAATCAATAAAAGTATATTTGTTTTCACACTGTAAATATAAAAAAATGGCAAAGGTATGGGTCTTCTATCTTTCTGGGGATTTCTCTTCTCTCTCTCTTCTTTAGTACTTTATTTACTTTTAGAAGATTATCGTTAACATCAGAAACTTACTTAAGTATCGAAGAGTCCTTGATTAGGGGCAACCTCCGACCGCTTTATTTTTACTTTTTTCTTACTTGCAGGTCCGGAATGAAAAGGAAAATTTCAAGAATACAGAAGAAAAGGAGTCCATAGAAGAGAGTGGCAAAAAATTTACCGAACAATACCCTTTGTATATTAAATCAAATTTACCCTCATTTATTTATAAATTATATTTGAATAGATAATTCAACACAAATATATTTTTAATAAATTATAAAATTGTTATAAACCAATTACTTTCAAATTTCTAAAACTACCATTGAAATTTTTAAGTTTTGCATTAATAGTTACCAACTATAAAATTATATCATTTAATCAATTATAAAGGTACTTTAGTACAAAGCTTGAGTAAAAGTTAATTTTTTTTTAAATAATACCAAATGCCGAAGAAATTTTTTTAGTAAAATTTAAAAATACTTTAAATAATTTTCAACTTCTTATTTATCTTAAAAATAAGAATAGGTGCTTGAGGCATTTATTAGGAGCCATATCACGTGCAATGTTTTATGCTAGAGTTGTATATAAAAAAATATATATATATATATAATATTATTACATAATATATGTTTATTAACCCTTGACAGTATTCAAAACACTCAAGAATAAATAAATAAAAATAAACTAATGCTCCGTTTGAGAACATAACTAATTCTTAGTCAGCTACTTAGTTTTTTTTTTTTTTTTTTGTCTTTTTCTACAATTATTAAACTTACCTTCTTATATTTTAAATTTCTTTTAAACTATAAAGGGCAAAACTTTTAAATTAAACCTCGAAAGAAAACTAGTTACGAATAAATTAATTTTTTTTCTTTTCCAAAAAAAAAAAATTAATCTTTTTGTATACCTAATTACAAAAAAAAATTAATTAACTTTCTTCCTCAACTAAGGTTAATAGTAAACGAGCCTAAAGAAGTAAAAAAGTACGTAAGGACGTACATGTAGAGGCGAGATGGCGTTTGGAGTGTTAAAAAATAAAAATAAAAAAATATGAGATTTGAATTGATTTTAAGTGTTTGATATTTTAGTGCTTCAAATGAAATTCTTTCGGAGAAGAATAGTGACACTTTTTTTTTTTTGTAGTAAAAAGTAAGAAAGAGAAACCGTGGGAACGATTTTTTGAGTATGTTCCCCAGGATTTCTGTCTAAAATTTTTGACTTTCGTATATTTCTATCAAAATCGTGGGAACAGTTTTTTAAATCCGTTCCCACAGATTAAAAAAATTAACATAAATTAGCGACATTGGTACTCGTTTGAAAGTTTTCGACTAAAAAAATATGATTATCAAAAAAATTTACGCATTCGGTTAATTTTTTTCAGATTTTTAATTTTTTTAATGAAATATTAAAATTTTTTAAATATAGTAACAATATAAATATGTAATAAAAAATTTTAATAATTTATAAAAATCATTAAAAATTTATTTTATTTTCTATAATTTGATGATACACCGAACAGACCCTAAATAGTCAAGCAATATTATTATTGTGAATCGTCGGATTAAAGTGAAACGGTTAAAATTAATCCGACTGACTTACAATTCCAATGTCACGTGTAACACGACAAGTAATGTTAAGCTTCCCCGGAACCTGACATACATACCCATGCCGTGCTCGACACTTCTTTCTTAGTTCCAAACACATAGGAACCTAAAATCAATGTTAAGAGAATCGGGCGGGGTATGGAACTAAATTATTGAAAAGTTTAACAAATTGAGGTTCGATCAGGGTTTAATTGAGGTTCAATCGGATGATATAATAAATAATTTATTAATATTTATAAAAAATAAATATATAAAACATTCAAAAATTAATTTTTAACAAAATTCAATTTAAAAGTTTAATCAGTTGAACTCCGGTTGAATCGATTTTGATTAATTTTGACTGATTCTCATTCAATACATTTAAATCGAGTATACTCAAATTCTCTTAGTAATTGATTGACGATTATACATTTAAATTTGAGTTTAAATCATGCATACTCAAATTGGCTTAGTAATCGATTGAACCGATTGACGATTGAACCAGCCGGCTCAATCCGATTTCTTAAACATTGCCTAAAATAGAATAACTGAAATATGCTGAATGAACAATCGCTATCAAAACTAATAAATGATTATTTTTTTAAATTCATCGACATCATCATGTGTAATCTACAAGTCTTTCATTAGCTTCCGGACTTGTTCCAGTGTGACAAAGAGCACGACAGTGAAAGGCCCCTGCCTTGAGATGGTAGGGATGAAGCCCTTGTAGAGGGCAGTGGGCCCCTCGGCACGAATCGTCTTCACGGCACAATCAAGGGCACCGGAGTACGGCGGCGGAGCCCCGGGCTCCACCCTCATGTTCATCACCCTCGTCTTGATCACATCCACCGGGTTCGACGCCAACGCCGCCACGAACCCGGCGGCGAAACTGGCAGTCACGTGGGTCCCAAGCCCATCCCTCATCAGAGCCTTCTCTAGTATGGTTTCTTTGATCTGATCATACGATGCGAGCTGCGATGCTGTCACCAGCATTGCGCGGTTCACCGTAAGGGATGATCCGCGCCACAGGCTAGAAACTCCTTCGTTCTTCGCCATTTGTGATATAGCGTCGACCACGCTCTTGTAGTTGCGCCGCTGAGCAGCGGGGAGCCGGCCGTCGGCTTGCATGCGGACCATCGCCACGTCCGCCGGGTTGCCGACGGCCGCACCGATTCCGCCGGCGATGAGCCCGGCCGCTATCTTGCGCGCGAGGTGCATGTTGCCGGTCTGCGGATCGCTCCATTTCTTTTTCATCATGTCGTACAGGCCCATGCGGGTGGTGGAGTAGAGGGTCTGGCGGAGGACAGTGGCGGAGACGCCAGAGAAGAGGGCGGCGGCGCCGTCTTGCTGCACGATATGGATCCCGGTGGCGAATAGCCCCGCGCGCGGCGCTGGAGGCTGCGGTGGAGGAGGAGGGACGTGGATCTTTCCCGGCGAAGCTGTTTGGAAGGCGAGAGCGGGTCGGAGAGATTGCGCTGCCGGTTTCGAATTTGGCACGTGGCTCTCGCCTTGCAGCTGCATGCGAACCTTGATTAGATCAATCGGGTGGGTGGCACAGCCCGCGACAATCGAAGCGACGCCTCCTTCAACAAATCCTTTCAGACCCATTTCGATTTTCTCGGAAAATTTGGGAAAGAAAGCAGGAAAAAATAAACAGAATTTGTGATTTTCTAGCGTGTTACGGATCAACAAGAAAAGGACCAGTTGGAATTGGGGTTCATCTCACTTGAGACCAGGAGATGAGAATGGAGACCAAAGGCAGTTGATGAAGAGTGTGGAACACTCGGCCTCTGAGACATATAATTCGGCTATGCTGTTTACAAAGAAGGAAGAGGGAGGGATAGAAGAAGTGTCAATGAGAAAGTCGAAAAAAACGATGGAATGGCTTGAGCTGGAGAGACA
>JAVXUM010000023.1:17845330-17873587 GCA_035590655.1 Pouteria glomerata
TTAGTCAAAATTGCTAGAATTCCCATGCCTTGGCCGGATCATGCATTCCCATTTCATTTCTTTTACATTACTACATACTCCTCTCATCCAACCAACACAAACAAAACAAAGAACACATATACACCAAGCCATGCACTAAATAAAATATAACCATGCATAGCCAAGACCAACAACACCTAAATGAATTCATACAATCTTTCCACCACTTGGCCATTCTCATTCACTCTCAACTCATATTCTTCCACATGAAAACCATCCATTTCACTCATCTCAACGTGAGGGGTATCACAAAATTCGTCTTTAGTTAGGAGGGTTCATTGAAAGGATCGAGAAAGTGTTATACAAAAGAGATTGTGAATTTGAAGGGTAATTTTGTATTTTTGAAACTTGTAATCCATTTATTATGAAAGAATTTTGACTCATCCGTATAAGATTCATGATTTTCTCACTTGGTTGATAGTGGTTTATATGTTAAAATTCCTTTATTTCTTTTACTTTTGACCACATGATTAATTATTTAGTATTAGATCATTTGAATTTTCACTTTGTATAATAAATAGAGTATTAAATTTATAAGTATACTATTTTACATTTATATTATCTAACTTTTTATTTTTAACATTTCATTGATAATGACATAAATTGAATAAATAACTATGAATATGCAAAAATCTTAAAACTAATATGATATTAAATTTTAAAAAACAAAAGTAAAGAATGATGTTATTAATGAATTAAAGAAGAAAATAATTACTTTTTAGGTATATTCGAAACTATTATGATTGCATATATTAATGATTCAACATGTAGTGTTTAATATATTATTTGGTTAATTAATAATAAAAAATTTATATTTTATATTTACCTATCAAAAAAAATTTATATTTTATTTTTTGATCAAATCTCTATTATAATTTGAAAAGACCATAAAGAATATCATCTAAATAAAATAAATAAATCTTAATTTTAGAATAAAAAATTATTTATTACTTTTTACAAAAATTAGTCGATTACCTTAAGACACAGTGAAACACTACTACTCTACGTTAGTTGGTAGAATTCAAATATAATATATCTAAATTTTGGTATTTTTATTATATAATATATTTTAAAATAGCGCAAGTAGAAAATTCCATTGAAGCTCTGTGGTTAAACATGATTGAGTATGAATAATATCAGGATGAATGTCACCATAAAAGTACTTGCATTACACTAAATTGAACTCCAAGGTTATAATATTTTTTATGAGTTTAAGTAGGAGCTAGTGACATTATTGAAACAGAACGTGAAAATATTTGCTTGGACCCAATATAAGATGCCAGGTACTGATCCCAAAATCATGTGCCACCAGCTCAGTATAACGCCGACGATGGAGCAAGTAGTTCAAAAAGGAAGGCAATCTTCTTATGCACACACAGAGGCAGTAATTGAAGGGGTTAAAAAGTTACTAGAAGCCGATGTAATTGAGAAAGTTAACTACCCAAAATGGCTTTCTAACACAGTTATAGTTAACAAATGGCGAGTCTAAGTCGACTTCACCAACCTCAACAAGACTTGCATTATATGGGGATGGGAAGTCTACCACCAAAAACTCTGTCTGTAACTCTATAAGTTTGGCTTGAACAAGGATTGTGATTTTTTTGAGTGGTTAAACCAGTGCTAAGCCGAAGTTAATTAGGGGACAATGGCTTGGGATAAGATCGGACTCCGACAAGCCAAATTCTTTAAAGATCCTATAATACATTATTTCTATGGAACTGCCCTAATCGATGAGGATGCGGTGCATTTTATAATTGCTGATCTCCAGAGTGACCACTGGGGCATCCTTATGTGGTTGTTGAATGCCTTCTCTAGGTCATTATCAGTAAAGACGACCTCTGATATGGCTCTGCTCTGTTTCTCTTATAGCTATGAGTTGATAAGTTGCCCACGTGTAAAACATCTTTGGGTGGGCTGCTTTGATATATTCAGCTCGAGATCTGATCTCTTCCTCCCCAGACTCGTAACCCAGTTGGACTACATTAATGACCTTTTAGGTAGATCTGTTGCTGTGTATCCCAAGTGCATGAGTCAAGACTAAAATGCTGGAATGTAAAAAATAGTATTTAAATACGATATTAAAAGTGCTTGGAATATATAATATCTTGACCTTAAACCAATTCCAATGATAGTATATTAGTGGGGAAGTTTGAGTATTTATCTTGGCCTAATTACCTATTCATAGTAGTGAAAGGCTGGACGATTTAGTAGGATTGGAGATGAAAAGCTCGTCCTAACAGGACTTGGAATTTGGTCGTAAGGAATTTCAAAAAACAAGCTTTTAAATCACCTAACCTATTATAACGTTGCCAGGAGATTCCAAATTATATGTAGTTTAAGATCATGACATGCTCAACCTCCCTACCTCAACAAACCATTTTCATAGGTTTAGAGCAAATGGGAAGGCTAGTCTACTATCATGTTATGATTACCATACATAAATAAAAATTAATTTCCATTGAAATGAAACCTAATTTACTATAATAAATTGAAAGTGCGATATTAAAAACTAATCTAAAGAAGATGATGGAGATGAAAGGGATGAGAGAAATGGGATGGACAAATTTAATTAAAAACCTACTACTTGTAATGTTAAATTACAAGGTCAAAACACCTAAAAAGTCTTCCAAAGATTTTTCCAAATACTTTTATAAAACTAATAATAAGTCTAGAGAAATTTTGGAGAGACAAAGAAAAAAAAGAGAAGAACTTTTTTGATTCTAACACATTTCTCTAGGCTGGAATGTCTCTTTATTTTCAGTAAATTAGGGTTTAAATAGACTTAGAGCAAGGTTAAAGTGGCTGGGCTTCTTGGCCACACATGGGCTTGCCTGGCTGTGAGCTGGCTCACATCGGCGCTAGTAGGACATGGGCCCATATAGCTGCTGGACTAGGTAGATTTCTGGGACAAATTTAAAATAGTTTTGGAGCTTCGTCAAAAACTTTTTACTCTTCGAGTCTTTTTTCCAATGCAAAAAGAATCACTTTAATCTAAATTTTAAGTGAATGTTATGAACTAAAAACCAAAGAAGTGTTGTGCTAAGATTTTCTACTGGCAACAATCTAAAGCTAACTTTGGTTGAAATTTTGACTTTCAGAGCAGCCAAATTTGAAGATGTCTTAAACAGAAAAGGTGTTGATAATTGAGTCATCTTTCCAACGTTGTATAGTACAAATCAAATTGACCTCTGTAGAAAAGTTATGGTCGAAAAACCAAAAAATGTGTTGTCCTGGAATTTTTTACCGCAACAATTCTTGAATTGTTTTGAGCTTGGGACACTTCGATCTCTTGGTAGCCATGATAGTTGATATTTTGCATTGGGATGGCCCTTAGGAGGTTCTAGAAGGCATGGGCAACCTTTCTTTTGGTTTGTTTAGCCATATGTTCGATGAAATTCCCAAATGGACTTGTGGTTTACTTTGGCCCACTTTTCTTGGACTTTGGCTATGCATTATTCTCATGCATCAATAATGTTTCTTTGGCCTTTTTTTTCGAGTTTTGGAACCTAAAATGCACAAACTTCTAAACACAAGAATGGGATAAATAAGCTAAGATCGTGCATTTTAATAAGTAAACATGTGTAATTGGCATGTGGCATGTCTAAGAGATAAAAAAATCATGTAATATCACATAGTAATCATTTGTCATTGCATTCTTGAGGTCGATCATCCCTTAGTGGTTGAGCAGCCTATTCTTCTTTATTTTTCTGATTGTCAATGTAGTCACGCAAATGGCCTGATTGCCCTAGGTCTTCTAATGCTCGACATTTTTCGGTGCGATGGGCCTTGTCTATATGGTAGGCGCAACGTAAAGATTGGTCTCTCTCAGATGGGTCACCGCCCATTTTGTATGGCCACATGAAATAGAGCACATCCTTGATCTTTGGAAACTTGAAGATTGGTACTTTGAAGATAATGTTGATGACTTCAAACACTTCTCTCTTATTTTGTTCTTTGGTCGACTTTTTGTCGTTGATACGTGCTTTCATATTCTCTTTTATTTCTTTGGGGGCTCACTCTCTGAGCTCCTAGTCTCATCTTTGACCTTGGAGTACTTCTTAATCTGGCTGATCAGGTTGGCTAGGTCATCTGCTAGTCACTTGGTTAACAATTACCAGAGCTTATCATTCTATGATAGGTCAAGTTTGACAGAGGCCACGATGATTTGCTTAGAACAACCCTCTTCCTTATTATAAGCCTCAAAATAGCACCGAGCATACCCCCTTAAGCTTTTGTTTATTTCTTTTCTCATTGTTATCAATTTATCCATCAAGCAGGATAGTTTGCTGTCAGCATTAAAGCGGGCCACGAAGGCTTTAACTAGTTGAGTCCAGGTGTTGATCGACTCAAGTTCTAGTCTGTCAAGCCACGTATGGCAACCTTTCCCATATTGGAGGGGAAAACCTTACACATAAGTGTGTCATTGAAGCTTCAAAGGGACATTATTTGTTTGTAATGGCATACATGCCCCACTAGGTCTGCTTTGCCATCATAGAGAGTGAATGTTAGAGGGGGTGAACTTGCAAGGAGGCTTCATTTGTTCAAAGATAGGAACAAATGGTGAAGTGGTGATAAGGTTGAAAGACCTCCTGGCCAAGTAATAGGTGGAACGCCCCATCTTGTGATCAGCATGGTCACTAAGTTGTTTGAGCACCTAACCTTTCAGGTTATCTCCATCTTCCTTCTCTGATTTGTTTACCAATAGATATGCTAGCTTAAAAAGAGCCTCACTCTTGTAAGAGTTTGAACTGGATTGTCTTTTCGTTCTTTGACGAAGAGAGCGAGAGTAGTCTAGTAATCAAGATTGCCTTCTTCTTCATTGTGGGGTAAGGCTCCTTCCTCTGGACAAATGTTGAACTAAATCATAACGTTTGTGCCCATGAGAGCAGTGACGGGAGTGGTAATCTTTGTCTTAAGCTTGGAAGTGCTTAGCATACAAGCCGAGTTGATCGTAAAGGATCTTTAACTTGTATTCCCATCGCTATATTTTTGCTTCGAACTAGCCCAAGGTGAGCCCGTTCTGTACTAGAAGTCCGTGGTTGATGGCTCGACGGTTTTGTGACTCGACGGTTTTCTGACCCCCCCAGACTGTTCGTGTGTTCTAAACTACTCGTGCTTATTGGATCGATAGTACCTAGGTGTTATTGTGGCTTGTATTCTTAGGCCAAAAATTATGACCTGATCCGAAAGTTTAGCAGTGTGACCCGCATGGATATTTTTTGGAGATATGTGGTGGTTGCGGAGGGCACGGACTGATAGGATGTTTTGGAAGACTCTTATACTGGTATGAACTAGTATAAATATTCATGTTCTGGAATTAGGGTTTCATGGTTTATCTTGATTCTTGAAGAAACTGTACCGCGTATTATAATCTTTCTTTCATCGTAATGAAATTTTCTCCTGTGTATTGCCCGTGGATGTAGACTTCATAGTCGAATCACGTAAATTTTTTGTCTTCATTTTCTTCTTCTCTTTTCTATACTTTGTTTGTGCATTTGTGTGATCCAAAATTGTGTGCCTGGTTTATAACACTAGGAGATTGTTCATGCTCAATAGATCTCCAGGACACCTTTGATCTCACTTTAGGAGGGTCATGACTTGGTCGGTCTTCTCTGATGCTTCTGTTCATCTTCACTACCGATAGGTTATGTACTTTATGGGAGATTGACCTCGATTCCCATAAACAATGCCAATTAGAGTGTAAAAAATCTAATAAAGTTCCTTGATGATGCGTTTGACCAGCTGTAAAGGTGTTAATAAAGTAGTTGGACAAGTGGTTCGATGGTGGTGGTGCCTCAGGCTTCTTAACTTCTCGCTCGAATGTTGAAACACACTACCAACTAAGCAGTGTTCAGCCGCACACCCCTCCAAAGGTCAAGTTAGATAATGTATGAAAAATGGGGAAAGTCAGACATAACTTGGCAGAGTTTCTGTATATTAAATAGTGCTTACTTCTCTTTTTCATTTCTTTTATATTTATAATTTAGTAGGCATGTGTGTTCCTTCTACATTGGATGATTCTGGCTATTATCTAGGTATCATGGGTAGTGAGGCAGGCTGAATCAGAGCTGTAATACATAATGGAGTAGTGGTACGGCCTCTGCCCCTATCAAATGTGGCAGAAATAGATGGCAGCCTGAATGATTGCCAAGTGCCCTTCCTTGGATGATGCCATCTGAGAGCTCCTCCAGCCATATATATATATATATTATTTTATCAAGCGAGATCGTGAGCTTTTGAGCTAAACTTTTCTAGGCTCGAACTCCAGATCAAACTTAATTCTGGACGAGTCATAAATCAAATTCGACTTGAGTTCATTTTAGTCATAAATCGAGTTCGAGTCGTGTTCAAATAACTTAAAAAAAAAAAAAAAAAAATTGATTCATTTTCATCCCAAAAATAGGCTTACCGTTATTGTTTTAGTGTCAAATGCTATATTTCATTATTAGGATTAGATGATGGAGAATAGTAATACTATAGTATAAAATATATGATTAGATATATAATAAAATATAATAAGAAATTAATTTCTTGATGTTTGGTTGATGAATTGTAAAGTGGCATATAAGAGGTGTAATATGACAAGAAATTTGGCAAAAAGCAATTTTGGACAATTGTGAGAAATAATTCAAAAAATGAAAAATATACAATGCCACTTTCTTTTAAATTTTGTGTATCTCCATCTTAATGCATTGAGAGTCAAGACTAGATTATACATCTAAAGTATTTGTTACGAATCAAACATTAAATTACGTAAAGTTCATAATTTGATAATCTAATCTCCTACCCTTTCTATCCCATATTCGAATATCCCTCGAGCATTTTTTAAGATGTTTTGGAATCCCGTCCTCTAGCGAAATCATTTGAACTTCCGCAATTTCAAGCGTCTTCATCTTCAGTCAAATAACAAAGTGACACGTGCTCCGATGAGATTTTATTCCCTCATGATTAATTTGCAACTACAAAGTACTTCGATTTTAACACAATCCGACTACAATTTTAGGCATCATTGATTCAGTCTGAAATTTCAGAAGTCTCGAATTGCATAAAGCATGGTAGAATCCTATTCACCCATAGAATTTGTAGATGTACAATGGCGACAATGACCAATGTCCAGGCAATAGGGCTGAAATTGGAAGAAAAGGCTCGACTTTTCCTCATGGCACGCAGACAAAAATGGAAAATTTGAACTACTAGCAAACAAAGAAGGGAAAAATCGGCATATAAACACGCTATAATTATCAAACCCCACGAATCCTCCGTCTCTCGCACCGAATTCCTATGTCTCTCTCGCATCACTACCGTCTTCGTGCAACAAATCAGGCGATTGAATTCTTCGCCACCACCGGTGTTTCTTCTCCACCACCGCCGCCGTCGGCGCCTCCTATTGCAGAAATCCACTCTTCTTTTTTCCGGTACAATCGAAGCCACCACCGCTGTCGCCAACGCTTACATGTATAGCAAAGTTAGTAGGATTCTAGGGTTTCTCTGCTCTGGACACATCCTCGGCGCCAGTTAAATGCTAATCGCCGGCAGTCTAGGGTTCGCTTGCATCGTTTTGGTGCTGTCAATTATTGGCCTTGTAATTGGCTGTAAGTGGAGGATTGCGGTGGCCAGGAGTGAGGAGATCATGAGGCTTGTGACTATGGCTTCGGAAGAGACTGAAATGGCCGAGGTCGAGGCCGCCGAGTATATCCCCGTGCTGGCGGTGAACCGTAATCAGTGCGCCGTGTGCTTTTGTCCAACCACAACACGTTGTTCTCAGTGCAAGGCTGTTCGATACTGGTGCGTTGGTTAGACGTCCTCGATTGAATTTGATGCCCAATAACGAGTCGTATTTGTAGAATTGTTTCTATCAATGGATGGTTAGAAAATGTTAGGACTTCAGGGGAAAGAAAGCTAAAACTTGAAAGATAAGCATAAATTAGCAGATAAATGTTACGGAGTATAATGCTTCCTCCTTTTAGTCCGATGATTACAGAAAGGAAATGGAAAATAACAATGTTAGATGTTGGACTTGTGATGATTATATTCTTAACCACCTCCTGGCCTTGCCCTTTCTCAAATCTTTGCAAATGAAGTGAAAGTTGAAACCTAATATGCCCAAGAGATGGGTATTGGATTTGGAATTTGAAAAATGTATTATGGAACTAATGAGGCAAAGCGAGCTTTAAGTATTTTGCTGATTGATTAACATCTATTCTCTAGCAAGTGTATGACATTTTTTTTTTGGGTGTGGTTTAACCAAAAAAAAAAAAAAAATTTGACTACCTCATAGTTTGAAAAATGAAAAACAAGTGTCGGTTAAAAAGTGATAACACAACCTCCTTAACTGTTAAATTTATTAGGCATGTGATATACACATTTCACGTAATAGTTTTGCATTTTTCCCTGCCAAATTAAATCATTAATTAAATAACCAAAATATCTATATAGGGTATTTTGTAATTCCATTTTAAATGACTTTGTAACTTTTCTAAAGACCATTTTGGTCATTTAGTGACCATTGCTTTCTTTTGTGGAAAAGAATGCAATAAAGCATTACATGGTATGTGAATTTCAAATGTCTTCTAAATTTTACATGTACCATCTATCTAGCACTTCATCCCAAATATTGAGGGGTTTATGCGTTTAATTAGAAGGGGTCATGTGCCTCCTTTTATTTTTTATTTTTTAATTTATTTTGGTTCAGGCCACAAGGGGTAAAAGTGTTGATACCGAGACCCTACAACATGCAAGTTTTATGCACTAGGCTGCCCTTTTTAAGATTTAAGAACCATGTCGTTACGCTCTTTCTTTTTTTTTGGAATAGGAGTGATTTTGCCTATCGAGAGGTATTACGTATCATATTTTCAAGTTATTTATGCATTTTGAGCTAACATCCTTGGCTTTTCATCCGTTAAAAGCACTTATATTTTCTCCCATATTTATATCTATCTTTACTTTATGATAAGTTGATATTCCTTTATATGATTGTACCAAACTGAGATTTGGAGCTAGAGACTTAATTTTTTCATTTATTTTCAGATTAGAACTTAGAAGAGGTTATTACTTAAGTGCCTAATTTAGAGAATAGGAGGGGGAGCAGGAGCTAGAGTGTAGGAATGTCCATTATGAAAATATATAAGATAGAGTGCTTCTTTGTTTATAGTATCAGTAAAATATCATCAATATATTCTTTTACTACTAGTCTTTAGAAATTTATAAGGAAAGGATTTGACGCCCACCTGGGGCAGTTCAGTAGTAAGATTTCTACCAATTTAAGTAGAGATCACTAGTTTGAATTCTCTAAGCAATACATGGCTCCTCGTTCTAGTGGGGTGGGGTAAAGACGACAAAAATGAAAAAGACTAGTTCTTCGGTGGCACAAATTTACATTATTTTTAGCCTTAAAGGTTATAATTTCAAGTCTCTTTGTGTCAAAACTCTTCATGGCATATTTGTCAAGCTTGCTCTGCATAAAGTAGCAAAAAACTTACCGTGCATAAAGAGGGAACATAAGTCTATTTTTTGATGTTCCTTGAGATGTGTATTTGCTTATCTTATGTGATTGTCTTCCCTTTCTTTGCCTTTTCCTATAATTATTTTAATATTTTGATTAAAATTAATGTAGAAAATTAAATTAAATTAAATTATTTTCACTTTCTTTTTTTCTTTGCCTTAGAATTAATGTTTATTTTCACAATTTTCATATATTTAGCTCTTTGGTGGAGATATAGATTTCTATTTCTTTTTCTTTTCTTTTCTTTTTTTTTTTTCATTTATTCGTTAACATTCTTGTTATTGTGACACCTTTTTTTGGTGGCAAACCATTCGAGAAAGTTGTTTTGATTCATAGAAATCTTCGGCTATGTTCATAATATGATATTTTCTAGGTAATACATATCATGCTCATATGCATTGTTTCATGTAAAGTGAGCAGTAAAAGCCTTAACGGTCTTTTATATTGTACATTTTCATGGTACTTTGAGAGATACCTAAGGGTTAGAGTGGTCAACCAAATGAAGTTAAACTTATTTTTGGGCCACTGTTTTGTCTTATATGATCTTTTTTTTTCAACAAAAATTTGGTTTTCTTTTTGCTTTTGATAGCTTTTAGCCATGTTATTCATTTTTTGTATTTTAAAAATTCTGCAAAATTATGCTTAAAAATGAATAACCAATGTATGGGTGGAAAAAAAAAACCCTTTTTTTTTACCTCGTACATAGGTGCTCATATTTTTAAGCATTTTCCCCATTTTTCTTTACAATTTGAATAACACACCTGAAAGCTACTAAAAGTAAAAAAGAAAATCAAATTTTGGTTAAGAAAAGTTATATAAGACAAGAAAGTAGTAAAAAATAAGCAGACTTCTTTTGGTTTACCCTATTGACCCTAGAACCCATGTTGTATATCATGATGCTGCTCTATATTTGTGGAAATCAATATTTTATAGTGTTATATCTCAATAATTCCATGAAATTTGTGAATTTGGAACCATATAGAGATATCATATCCATTTAAGAAGCATGTATATGGACATGAAATATGTTGTTTTGAGAAATGTGGATACCACAAGGATATATACTTTTTACATACTTATATTAGGTACTTATGTGAAATTATATTCATACACCGCCTAAAGACACTGAAAAATAACATTAATTTCAATGCATAAATCAAAAAACTTTCAACATCTAATAGCGTAAAAAAATTAGACAAAAGTTTAGACAATAGTAGTGGTTAGTTACCAAAAATCACTAGTATCTTGCAAACTCACGTTCTGGTATACACGTTCCAGAGTGTGATAAATTAACATTCTAATGTACTAAATGATCCAAAAAAATATACCCATATTATATTTTTGTTTGAAAAGTCCTTTGAAAATAGTGAATTGATAATCAATTAGTTTCTTTTATGAAAGGATAATTGGTAAAGATTCCTATCAAACAAAAAGTGCACTTAATTTCATGAATATCTATACTATATGTTTTCTTAATTGTTATTATTATGTTATTTAAAATAAGTCACTTTTATATAAGAAAACATTTTAATAATATGATGATTATGTGAGAAGCCTACCTCTTATTATACCCCATTTTAGAGTAGAGGATTAATGCATTTCCTTTTCCGTTTCATGTATCGAAATGATCCATGTTTCAAATAACATTAACTTTTAGATTCTCGATCTTAAGTATGGCTATGCTATGTCTAATAAAAGAATATAATAAAAAATTAGGTGCGATGAATGAAATGTTGCACATTTTGTCATGTACAATGAATTGGACCATGTGTTGCACATGAATATAACATTTATTTTGGAGTTTCCGTGCTTCATATTTCATCATATGCTATATAGTCTGGTATATTTTTGATATGTTATTCCTTGTATGTTGGTTATGGATGAAGATCTGGCATTGATGATGTATCCTTCTTAAAGCTTCTCAAGTTGTTACTTGTTGGCCTTGTAGTCCACATAAGCTATGATGAATTTAATATTCCCGTTGTTTTATATTGTCCCATGCAACATCCTATCTTAATTAATGAGATCCACGGTCGTTTCAACTATATTTTGGTTTTCAAGGAAAACAACTACTGTAACAAATATTAGTAAATGTGTTAATATGGAAACTGGTTCACCCTTCTTAGTTGTGATTTTGTTGTTTTGGATTTTATGGTTTTTTCCTAGAATGGTAGCTATCTCATTCTTGGAGGAGTTGTAAACTAGGTAAGAGCATAAGGGAAGTGAGGGATACAACACCCTTGATGTGGTGTTTGTCAGGAGAGAAAAATTCGAAGCTGATAGAATGGTTGGAATCATTAGGGCATACTGTAAAGAGTAAATTTCAAGTCTTCCGTATGGTTGGTTTAGTTATAGCGTAACTTTTGATTTACCTTTGGATTTTCTAGACTTGATGGAGTAATAGATTATGTAGAGATTGTTTTCTTATTATTTTTGTTTCTTTTGTTTAGTTGTGGTGCTTTGTTAATTTAAAGCTGTATTTAGTTCTCTTCGTGCTTCATTTTACTTCCTTCTCCTGTATAGATTTTGGTATTGTAATTCTTGAACATGGATTGTGGAAAGAGTTATTCGTAGTGGAGCTTTTTGGACTTGTTTCCTTAATTAGAAAAACTTGTGGGGATGGAAATGGTTTATTTTAATTTTAATTTTTATTGGGGTACAAGGGGAAATAAGCAGATCTAGCTTCCGTTAGGTATTGAAGTTGGCTACAAACTAGCTGCTGTTCTCCTTAGTTTGATATAAATAATACTTTCTTACAAAGTAATTTTTAATAAAAGAAAAGATGATAATACCCTGGGGGTTTATATAAACCGGGAGTGAAGGAAAAGAACATCATTCAAGAACCTTTTGAATGGTTCAAATTAGCAAGCATTAGCTTGTGGAAGCCTTGACAAGGTCTTATATAAGAAGAGCAAACTAAACTGCAATATTTGTCATTTAGATAGATTATAGAGGACTTTCATGTTGATATTGTATTAAGGATTGAGGGGAGAAAGCTACCTGCATATGCTATTAAGACCTATTTTACACTGTCAACTGAATTGCTTTCTTGGCAGTAATGTCACATAGTTTTCACTTAAGGGATTTAAGTTCTCAACCTTTTTCACAGGACTGGTATGCTAGGCTACAATCCAGTTTTCAGCACCCTGCCAATTCTAGTCAGAAAGCTGCATCTAGGAGTTGGTTCATCTTTTTTTTGTTCTGCACTGCTATTTTAGGACAGTGGGTCTTCTGATGTATTTCCATTATCACGCATCATCTAAAGGTTGTTGGTAATACTGGGTAAGAGAACTACACAACATAGATTAGCTGTATTAGATGTGCATGCTAAGAACTGCAAGAGAAGGAATTGAGGAGATACACTTTAAAGAACCAAGTGGTGAAACCTAAAAAGGGAAAAAACAAGTGGCTTTTAAGAATAAAATGCTAGAGGAAAATGAAATTTAGATGATAAAATAACTATCATGTGGAATATTTAGTGTTATGTTAGCTATATTTGATGCAACTGTCTTGTGACTTTTTTTGTTTGATGAATGTTTGTATATGCTGTTGATGTGCATTTTGAAGTCATTTTGAATGTGAGGCCTCCCATTGCTATTAATTTCTAAGTTTTCATGTTGTAGTTCTGGCAAGTGTCAAATAGTTCATTGGAGACAAGGTCACAAGAATGAATGCTGGCCCCCAACTAGAGCTGTGCACTCCAATGAGGGAAGTGACTTTTTTGAGAGAGCATCTTCAGAAAAACCGATTGCGATGTGCGGTAATGAGTTTCTGATAAGTGGCCAATTTAATTTTTCATCTGAAGCTCCGTCAGTGATGTATATTTTTGATGAAGAGCCTTCTGCAGACAAAGAGGCAGATGGTGGTTCAGCATCTTTCGGTACCTCATCGACTTGCATCTCTTCATTCACCGGCAGAGGTGAATCATATGTTGGTGGTTCTATCAGTGAGCTTCTTGACTCAAGTACTCCTGACAGGTCAGAGGGACATCCTTCCAATATTGCTGCTGATATGCTTAGACCTACAACTAATGCCAATGGCGCAATATTACCAACCTCACCATGTTCAGAGTCCATTGTTTCTTTAAATAGTATGCCGTGTAACAGCAAATTAAACATGGCGAAAGCCAGTTGTATCGATGAAAAAAATCATACTAGTTTCAAGATCCCCAGAAACCAGAGTATGATACCTAATGGTGTCCATATAACAAGCTTAGGTGGGAGGAAGACCCCCGATGGATCTGCTTTATCAGAAGAGACAATTATGGATGCTTCTAAGCAGAGGCCCCTGCAATTATCAAGCTACAAAAAATCATATTCTAGGAGAAATGATAGGAAAGGTGATTCTCAGCTATTTGTTAGATCAATGTCCTCCAGGGATCGTAGTGATTATCCTTCAACGATTGCTAAACATTGTTCAGTCACCAGTGTGAAGCCTGCAAAAACCGGTATTTCTCATACTTTGTCTTCAAAAGATGGAAAGATTCCATTGTCATTGAATGCAGGTAATGGTTTGAGAGCATCAGTGCGAAAGATTGTACAACAGTTTAGAGCTCCAAAGTTGCCAAAGCCTGATTTACCTGGTGTATGCTTGGATATTGGTGGAAAACATAACTACAAGGTTTCCTTATGGATCTTGTTATTTCTTGAGTACTGCATCTTTTCATTGTGATATCCTTTGCATTGAATATTATCTCTGATTTGTCAGACGGTCTTTCCATACAAGCTGTTTATGCAGTTGTACTCTTGTGACACAGTGGAATTAAGCCCCTTTGGCCTTTTGAATTGTGGGAACAGGTAATATGGAGTTTCTTTTTCTCTTTTTCTCATTATAGAAGCATACGACATTCTATTGTATTATATATAATGAACTCTTCATAAGTTTTTATTTTTTATTTATTTTTTTGAGGAGCTTTTTGCTTCAATTTATGTTGTCTTGTGTTTGTACTTCTATCTTCATTCTGAAATGATAAGACTGCCTAACTTAAACCTGCTATCTTGAATCAGTATCCTTTATTGTGCTCCCATTAGGGGTACAAATGGATGAAGCTCAGCCAAGCATGGGGTCATTTAGACCAATGATCCATTGATTTTAGTCCCTCGTGAAATCATGGACATGCTACTATCTCGTTTGATTCTCTAGTAAAAATTTTATCTTCACGTGTTTTGACTTTTAACGCATAATGGCCTCAATAGAGTTGCACTTGCGTGATTCTCTCTCAAATGCCACATTTGGTCACGTTCATGAGCATAAGCAAGCTGAGCTAGGAGCTGCTTAACCTCCACTTGTTTAATTACAAGTTCCGAAGTGTTCGAGCTTGAATCACTTAGATAACCGATGAATTTGAATAAGCAAGCTGAGCTTGAGCTTTCCATGGATAGCTTGGTTCATTTTCAGCCCTAACCCCCCTGCAACATTCATCAGTCAAATTTTATTTTTGTGGGTCTTGCTATCTAAGGATTTGCATCATTTGTAACCCAAATATTGTTTGTTCTTACCGTGTTGTCTAGATATTTCATTGTGCTTTGTTTTCTTCTTTCCTCTTCTTTTTTTCCTATTTTTTTTTATTTTTATTTTCATTTACTTTTCCCTTTCTTTTAGTTGGTGGGTCTGCAACTGTACTTCCTTGTTCACTTTATTTCGTCTGTGTAATTTTTGATCTGTTGCCAATTGGACATCTTATTATAGAAAAACCAACATAATCAGTAAGTTTCTATACTTATTGTGGTTCTCTTGTCTAAGAAGTGTTCATTTTGGTGGTTATGAAGGAAAGGGATGAAGTGCAATGGGGGTGTGATTGCCAGAATCATTGCAGGCATTAAAAATAATTGGTTTGTGTCATATCATTTAATAAGGATATTTTTTTTCCCTCATTTTCTATTTGTTTGAAAATGTATTCTACTCAACCATATGCAAGGTTTGAGTTCACTATTATTCATCAGAAAAGAGATACGCGTTCACTATAATATTTGTACTCATTTTTCTAGTAGTGCATCGCCATGTCTGTTGTTGGTTGGCCTGCTAATGGTAACAATATATTGGAAAACTGGGAACTTTAGTTACCAATTATCTATAGTTTCCGTTATCTTGTGCCTTATATTATTTCTTAAATTGTACTCAACAATATAAGTTAAGCGGTTAATAGGGAGTCCATAGTTCAAAAGATATTCGTTATTTCAACAGGATCTACTGTCAAGCTCCTGTCATTTGCTTTCAAATGTTGCTACAAACAAGGAACAAAATATAATTTATTTTTCTTTAAATGTCCAAAATGTTTCCATTTCTAAGAAAGTGAAACAAATGCTGGCAGAATAATTCTAATAGTCTCATAAAACACGCAAGCATATGAAAATCCGTTATAATTTACTTAAATGATGAATTATTTAATTAATCTATTGATGTATATTCGTAGGTTTAGATATAGATTTCAATTTATCCTTTTTGATGTTTCTATTTATTTTCTTATTTTGTGTAGCTTTCAATTTTATTTTTTTATAATTAAATACTCATCCAATTTAGAAGAAAAAAAATATGATGCCACCCAAGTACAAAAATTAGCTCCTCACCTACTAGGATGACTCCAAATTCTCAACAAATGCCCTAAAAAATAAAAAAAACAACGCAATTCTGGCTCTTTGCTGCCGAATAGCCAACAAGATAGAGAAAAATGTGCTAATCATCCTGTACAAAGGGACTTCCGTATTTTGAAAAAAATTATTTGTTTCTTTTGCTCTAACTAAGTCATCCTAAGCAAAATGGGAAGCTGACTGATAGAACATGTCGGCAGCAAGATCTGAATGTCTTTAGAAGATGTATTGCAACTAATTCTAATGCTCGAGCACTGATTTGGCAGGCTTCAAATGATGGGCATCTCGATTAGGAGGTAGGAAAATCTTAGTTGTCATTATTGAGTCTTACTCTTAGTTTATGGTTTCTTTAAGCTAGAAATTATTGGGACAATTTTTAAAGTGTCTTTTAATTTCCATTTTGAGGGCTATTATCGGAATTTTAGGTTTTATGGTATTTCAAATTTATTAGTAGTAAGTGTTACAGTTAGTCAATTTAGACTTTTATTATGTTATTTTCTTAAGTCCTAGTAGAAGTTGGAGCCCTATAGTTTACTTTTGGAAGTTCTAGCACTCTTGGGGATTTAGGGTGTGTTTGGATTGAAGATTCAACAAGAGAAAGGAAAGGGGTAGGGGGAAGGAAAAGAAAAGAAAAGGGAAAAGAGGAAGGAAACATAAAACCCCAAATGTATGTTCTTATTTGAGTGTATAAGAAAATAAAAAGCATTTGTCAATAAAACAGAGTTAAAGATCCTTTATGGGATTAGGATTTAGGAGAGTTAGAGAGTATCAATATTAACATGAACTCTCATATTTTGATCAATGAATTATTTTACAGTTTTGAGAGTTTCTAGCATGAGTTTTGCTTTCAATCACGTAACGCCATCATCCTTTGGGAATTTATGTTTCCTTCCTAAATTGAAGTCATTATAGATTATTTTTGGGGGGTGGGGATGATGTATTTCTGTGTATTCAAAAGTTTTTAAGTGGCTTTATCTGATATATGAACTACATTACTTGTTTTTCCTAGGTACTAGCTGGCTTCTGTTTTATGTTTTGTTCTTTTAGTTTCCTAGGACCCAATACAATGAATGGCTCTTTCTTTTCTGCTTTATATTCCTTCAAATATGGCTGTCCTTGGCCATTCTAAGATATTTCTGATCTATGTGACAATTACCTTCTATATTTGTCCGATGCTCCACTTGCACGCCTCAAAGCTACAGTAGGGGCTCCTTTTTAGCTTGTGGCTTTTGCTGCATTTGCAGCACAACCTCAGTCCTGCTGTGATGCTCGTCACTATGTTTATTGACAAGTTTATTTGTTTAAGAAACTCAAAATTTAATACTTAGGGGATGTTTATAATTTATGAACAGAATCAAGGCTGGTTTTGGTAGTTGTGGAACACTACTAAAATGCTGTTATGGCACCCAAAAGGGAGGGTTGAGGTTTGAGATTTGATTTTTATACTGTAAATCTAACCTGTGTAGTGATTTTGTGTATCATAAATATCTCTGTATGTGTTATGTAGTCGAGAGAAGTGGTCATCTGACATGGTATTTTCCACTTTCCATTCTCTTTTAGCAATGCTGTGTCGTTTCTGCTTCACTTTCACTATGCGTAACGAATCTTTTAGTTTCTAAGTAGTGAAAATTTATCTATTCTTTTCTTGGAACATCATGTAGTGCATTTAGAAGGGAAGAACTTGCATCTTCAGGTTAAGTGGCTTTCTTATGTTGTTCTATTTTCTGTGTGTTGACTCTTTTTTCTTACCACCAATACCTTGTTTTGACTGGATTGCACTAATTAATGCTACATTTTGAAGTGTGATTTATTCTGAGATTGAAAAGTTAATGTGCTGCCCCTAACTCAACCTTATTTGGAACATTGGACAGCTGTTATGCTAATGCTGTGCTTCAGTGCCTGGCATTTACTCCGCCCCTCACTTGTTATCTTCTTCAAGGTCTCCATTCAAAAGCATGTAAGTTCCCTTCGTGATTCTTCTATAGTTCACAACTTGGTTTGTTGTTTCATGTTGATTCCTCCTGTCTTTATCACTTAGATTTTGTTTCTCAGGTCAAAAGGAAGATGAGTGGTGTTTCATCTGTGAATTTGAATGTCTGATTTTGAAGGGAATGGGAGGGCAGTCTCCACTGTCCCCTATTGGAATTTTATCCCATATACAATCGATAGGAAGCCATCTCGGCCCTGGGCAGGAAGAAGATGCTCATGAATTTTTGAGGTGTGACTGCTAAGAATGTGCTAATGTGATTGGATTGATTTATGTCATTTTGTGTAAGATATGTGTCTATGAATGTTCGTTATTATTCAGTTACTGAGATGGCAGGTATGCTATTGATACCATGCAATCTATTTCCCTCAAGGAAGTATGTTTGGGGGGTCCTTTGGTAGAAGAATCAACTCTAGTAGGCCTGACTTTTGGGGGTTATCTTCGTTCGAAGGTAAATTTTGGTTTTTTTTATTTATCAATTTTCACAACTTTTATGGAATTACTTGTTCTCTTTTACTTGCAAGTTCTTTTGATATCAGTAATAAGTTAATAATATTCTGCTATTTGAAAACCTTTACTGAATATAATTGATGATTGAGAATCTCAGATAGAATGCATGAGGTGCCTAGGAAAATCGGTGTGGTATGAGCGGATAATGGATCTCACTGTTGAGATAGATGGGGACATTGGAACACTTGAAGAGGCTCTTGAACAGTTCACAGCTATTGAAATCTTGGATGGCGAGAATAAGTACCAATGCAGCAGGTTGGTTCATTTACCATGTTGTATTGAAGTTGATTTAATTTTTGGTTTCCTAATTCAGAAGAGTTTAATAACCATGGACTGTTCACATGTCCTTTTTTCAAAATGAGATTGCACACTGACAGAATGTCTAGTGAATCCCGTTTTCCTTTTAACAAAAGAATGAAAGAAGTATATTGCCTTTTTTTTTTTTTCCTTCTATAACTCCTTGTAAATGTTCCCAACAATGAAGGGGATCACTTACACTTTGCTTTGCATCTGAAGTTAAAGCATGCTTCTTTGTCCGTGCCCTCATTATGATTGGGGATCACTTGCACCTTGTTTTGTGTCTGAATCTAAAACATGCTTTTATGTTCTTGCCATCAAGTATGATTTATGCATGTGCATTTTCCACTGGTAAATAGCTCAAACTCCTTTTTCTGTTTTTCTTTACTTCGTCATGTTAACCTGTCAATTTTCTTGAAGACATGGAACAAGCTGGAAACCTTTTTAAAAGTGACTTATTTCCTGACTTGTTAACAAAAACCTTTATTCCTTATACAGTTGTTGCCGCTGATTATGATTTATACTTGTTCATTTTCCATTGGTAAATGTCCCAAATTCCTTTTTATGTTTTCCTTTACTAACCCAGGTCAAACCTTAATTTTTCTTGTTGACAGGGCACGAGCTAGAAATCTTTTGAGAAACTACTTGTTTCCTCACCTGTTCACAAAAGCTTTTATTCCTTACTTTTACTGTTTTTATTATTTGTTTAGTTCAATGATGTCAAATGGGTCAAGACCTATGATGCCTTCTGCTCAATTCATTCTGCCCGTTGTCATATCCTGAATATAAGCATTTAAACTCCGATGCTACTTATTGTTATTTTTGTCCTTTCAAGCTTTCTCTCGCTACTGTACATTACTAAACTTAATGAGCTCTTATCTTGTAATGGACTGAGGGAATTACAGAAAAGGGGGAGGACGGGGGTGGTGGTGGAGTGGGGGAGGGGTGGCAATTCATGTTTTGTTTGGGTTCGTAATAATGTCTAATTGTGTTTATGCTCAAATGTTTCAAAATTTAATTAACATTTTAAATAATTTATTTCCAAATCAGGTTAAATCATTCTTTGGGTATCATATTCTTATTGTGTTCTCTTTTAGTAATTTTGTTCATGTTGTATGTGGGTCTTGTTATTGTGTTGCATCTAAAATTGCCACTCCAAGGGGGAGGTGGCACTCTATGAACATAATTAGATTTGGACCAATTAATAGTAATTCAGTTTGGACTCAAATTGGACCCTATTTCAGGGGCCATAAGTTTGGAGTTTTAGCTGTCTTCGCATGCTCTCACAAAGCCTAAATATGCAATTTATCTAGGTTAGCTACAGTTTTATGGGCAATATACTTAGGGTATGTTTGGAACTTGTGTGGAAGAGAAGTGAATCTTCTCCTCATTTGATTGTTGGATTTGAAGAGTGGAGGAAGAGAAAATCATTGAAGAAAATTTAATACATTTTCCCTTCTTTTTCTTCCCATTTTCTCTTCCTTTTCCTTTTCCCTTTTTTTTCTATTTCTCTTCCACAAGTTCCAAATAGACTGGTAAGCTTGGATTATGATTGGACCCAATTTGATGGATAGAGTTGAAATGTTCTTGAGATTTAGGCTAAAATGAGTTAAATTGAAGTTGCTTTGCGTGTAAATTTTATTAAGTTATGATCATATAATATAGAACTAGTTGGAAGAAAGAATTAGAGAATTGAGGGGGACAATCTACCGCCTCTCATTAACTGTATTTATTTTTAGAAGTATCGAAATAACAACCATGAGAAAAGTCAACATGACTGTCTCTACAAGGAAAGGAAACAAATAAAATCCTTATACCAAATCTCATATATTTTACCATATCAAACCGTATTTATTCTACCACAACCCCTCGAGTTAGAAAGTACTAGTACAAAAAATGCTCAGCTTGGAAAGGAGACTTTGATAAGAAGAACGAGATAACGACTTGGTAAGTAGATTGGCCAACTAAGAGGAGGAATGAACAAAGGGAGTACTCAACTCCTTATAAGGCAACAAATCCTGAATGAAATGGCAGTTAACTGCTATGCACACTCGTGAATGAGGTTATTGGTAATTCGTGGCTTAGTTATCACAATGCATGACTGTAGGAGCAGAAATGTCAAATCTAAAGACACGAAGAAGAGATCGAACTTAGAGCATTTTAGAGGCATTATGGGTCGTAGCTCGGTACTTGGCTTCATCACAAGAACAAGCCACTAGTTGTTGCTTCTTATTGCACTAAGTAACCAAATTACCTCCAACAAAGGTTCCATAACCAGTGACAAACAATGGGGAGGAAGGGCGATAAAGAAGGCCACGGACAGGTGAATGCTTCAAATATCATAGGATCTTGCAAATAGCCTCAAAATGCTTAACGTAAGGAACATGCATAAATTGGACGACAATTCCCACAGTATAGATGATATTAGGTTGAGTAATAGTGAGATAAGTTTTTCTATTAAACGACGATAATGACTCACATCTAAAAAGGGCTCACCTGAAGTAGCGTAACTTATAGGAGGGATTTATAGGAGTGTTAGTAAGACATCCACCAGAGAGACCAGTCTCAAAAAGTGAACCTGACACATATTTGCGCTAACAAATGGAAATTTTTGGGAGGGGTGCGCAATCTCAATTTTCGGAAAGTAACAAAATCCACCAAGAACCTTAGTGTGAATTTAAGTGAAAAGATATTATCAAAGCCACAATACCTGAAGCATCATGATAAAAGGTAATATTGTCATCCATATACACAATCAGGATGATATTGCCAAACTAGGTTCTTGTATTAACATGCATGATGCTCATTGTTAGAGAGGTTACAGCTAGGAAGTTGATCCATATCGACTTCTTCCTGGATTTCACCAAGGAAAAAGTAATTTTTTATGTCAAGTAATTGTAACGGCCAATAATAGCTAACCACAACTGTAAGGAGAATTCAAACAAAATTTAGGTGTGTAATCAGAGAGAAGGTCTTAGAATAATCAACACAATATGTCTGAGTATATCCTTTGACAACCAATCGAGCCTTAAGACGCTCAAAAGAATCATCCGGAAGATATTTAATAGTATAAACCTATCCGTAGCCAACTATTTGTTTTTCAGAAGGAAGGGAAGTGAGTTTCTACATTTGATTATGATGGAAAGCATCTATTTCTTCATCTGTGGCGTGTTTCCACCATGCAATAGACCTTGTCTATCTATAAAAGTAGGAAAAGAAATAGATGACAGGGACAAATAAAGGAAGAAAGGGAAGGAGATAAACGCTGGTAAGAAACAAAGTTAGCAATTGTATGAAGAATACAAGTACGCTTACCCTTTTGTATGGCAATAGGCAAGTTCGAAGGGGAAGAAACATGTACCTCAAATGAAAAATGTTAAGCTAACACAGGAGGGAAAACTTTTCTATCACAATCGTGTTGGTAAACACTTTGTGGACGAGTAAGAGATCCAGAAGAAGAGATAGGAAGAGGGAGTTCAGTTTGAACTTAGGATTTTAACACTATAGAAGTATCGCTACTTGAAGCAGGGGATAAAGACTTGGATAAATGAACATCTATAGAGAACAAGAGAATAGGAATAGTGGAGGAAGGACACTTCCTCACAAGAAGCAAAAGTCAGAGGACAAGATATTATAACAAGAAGAGAAGATTGTAGTAGATTTAAAAAAAGTGACACCAGTATTGACAAAATACCGGTGAGAAGGAGGATAACATTGATAACCTTTTTAGGCACGAGAATATCCTATAAAGTTACACTTATGAGAACAAGGCAGGAGTTTATATTGATTAGAATCAAGAATATGAATGAAGGCAAGATGACGAAAGACCACGAGGAGAGAGAGGAAATGAAGACTAATTAATGTAAAGAACAAAAAAAGAGATTATTTGGACAAAATAGTAGTGTGGAATATTAAAAAGATAACAGATTGTAAGGACAATATTGACCCAAAAAGGCTTAGGAATATGCATATAAAATATCAAGGTACGAGAAACATCTAATAAATGACAGTGCTTGCATTCAACAACACCGTTTTGTTGAGAGGTATGAGAACAAGTTGTTTGATAAATAATACCTCTATCAATACAAAAGGTATAAACACTGATCTAAATGTATTCTAGTGCTTGTTAGAGCGAAAAACTTAAAAAGTTTTCCGTTTTCCTATCAAATTGAGTAATAAAGTAGTAATTTCATTGTAAAAGTGAGAAATGACAGATGGTAAATTAGATTGTTGTTTCATAAAGAAAAGCCATATCCAATGTTTCATCAAGAAAGTCATGTCATATGGAAAAATTATCAACAAATATCACAAAATAGAATAATCCATTAAGACTCATAATGCGAGAAGGATCCCAAACGTCTACATGAACTATATTAAATAGTTCAAACTCAATTAATACCATGGCCAGGGAATGAACTACGGTGATACTTGCTTAATTGACAAAATTTACATTCAAGACTAGATGTTGGAGTTAAATTAGGAATAACTAGTTGTAACCTAACCAAAGATGGATGACACAAAAATCTTAGGCAGGTTAGATTTGGGGCAACAACAATAGGTAGCGTGTTGGTGTGGTAGATGAGATCCGTTGTTGAGGCAACGTGAATTGTGGTCGTTAGTGACCGATGAGTTCTTTGACGTAGTCAGAGGGCAAATCCAGTGGTTGGAGAAGCCACCGGCAATGAGTGATTGTTTGCTGTTAGGGTTTTTCTCTGCTACGTTGTTTTTTCTTTCTTTCTTTCTTTCTAGAACCAAAAGTGATGTGGTACCGAGTTGGAAAGAAGAATTAGGGAATTGAGGGGGATAATCTCCTACCTCTCACGAAGTATACTTATATTAGAGAGATTACAACACGTGTAAATTACAGCCATGAGACAACATGGTTGGCAATATAAAGAAAGGAAACAAATCAAATCTGATACCAAATCCTGTATATTTTACCATATCAAACCGTATATATTCTAATAGAAGTAATACAAAAATTGTATAGAATATATCATTTGTTATAGAATAAATAAAAAAAATATATATATTTTGTCATGTTCCCACTATATTTTTATTTATTTTATTTGTTAGTTTTGATTGGAAATTGCTTTGTTGGTGTGTCCTTATTATGTCATGTCTTGTGCATTTCGTCGGTTTGCCTATACCGTGTTATATCTACTGCAATTTTTGTTTCAAAGTTATGAGCTCATTTTAGGTGTCTCGATCAACGTCCTTCAATTTACTTACTTTTTTGGATGGATTGAAGTTTTTGTAGATATGTTTGCATTACTTAATATCTGATTATGTGTTATCCACCCATACCCATGTCATGTCATTTCTTTGCATGCAGTCTTGTTTGCATAGAAAAAATCATTTAATGACATAACCTTCTCTTAGAGAGGGTTGCAGGCTTGCAGATGTTACATCACACCTAGACCAACCTCTACATGATTGTCTGTAATTATGTGTGCATAACAGATTAGGAAACTTAGTTATAATTATGCGATCATCGCAGAATTTGTTAGCTGCCTCTGAGCTTTTGGATCTATGTGGAAATGTTTATGCCTTTGTTCTTATTGTTTTAATCAGATGTAGATCTTATGTGAAAGCCAAAAAAAAGTTGAAGATAATGGAAGCACCTAACATCCTTACAATTGTTTTAAAGCGTTTCCAGGTACTTATTGATAGTAAATGCTGAAATTGTGTTCATTCGTCTTTGAAATTTTTAATGCTTCATCTTCATCTGTGCTTGCAGGCTGGTAACTTTGGGAAGCTGAATAAATGGGTTCGGTTCCCCAGGGTTCTGAATATAGGCCCATATATGAGTGGAACCAATGACAAATGTCCTACCTACAGTCTTTATGCTGTGGTTGTCCACTTGGATGTCATGAATGCTGCATTCACTGGTCACTATGTGTGTTATGTTAAAAATTTTCAGGGCGAATGGTTCAGGATTGATGACAGCATGGTATGTTGCTTATTTATCTTAAGTATATACTGAATCACGTATTGTGGGTTAAAAAAATAAATGTGTTACTTCAAAATTCTATTGTAATAGTATGGGGTTTTTTTAATGACCTCACTAGAAATATTTAGAAATAAAAAGGTCAAGCTTTAACATTTGAACACGATGGGTAATTTTTGTGAAATGTAAAAATTAAGTCCAAAATCAAATTGAAATTTTTTTTTTAGTTACTTATTAATTGAAGGAACCCTCTGTAGTCCATAAGAGAGAGAGAATATTTAAGAAGTTACTTCCCCTTGTTGAGGTCATGGTCTTTCCGGTATTGTTGAAGACAAGTACATGAAGTTATTGAGCTTCCTATTATTTTGCTGAGGGAAAAAAGTACTAGTGGCTGATTGACCCACTAAGAAACTATCATGGCTCTGCCGCGCTAATAGTTTTGTTATTTGGACTTGAATATCTGATTTGAGTCTATCATGCGTAGGTAATGCCTGTGGAATTGGAAAGGGTTCTGCTAGAAGAGGCGTACATGCTTCTCTATGCAAGGTAACAAGTCTCTAGAATTATGTTCCATGTAAATTCTGATTCTTTCGTATCGTAAACATGAATACTTTGACCTTAACTTTAGGCACACTCCTCGCATGCCATCTTTGATGGGGAATCATGGTCTGTCTCCTGATGTGAAAATCAAGAGGAACCTTGAAGCTGTTCCTTCCCGTAACAGTGGAAGGAAAGCTACTTCCAAGGAAAGAACTAGCTGCGCGGGCTCAAGCACAAGCCCTTCAATGCAACAATTAAGGCTTCGAAAGTACCCATATGGGAATGAGTCGCTTGATCCAGAGGATTGTAGATTTCACTTAATGCCGAGAATGCCAATTGATGATTCATTCACTGATAGTTCTTCCATTTTCAGCTGCTCAGATGTTGGTTCTTGTAGCACAGGGAGCACTAAGTCCTCTTCTGGTGCCGAGGACATATCTGGCTATATATTTGGTGATGCAACACCCAGTTGGTACCGCTATTAGGGTTTCCATTGGACTTGGATGCATCGTTTCTTGTGGATTCAAGTTTCTTTGAGATCCTAAAGTCTGCATAAAGCAGATTTTTCAAAGGAAGCTAATTCAGTCCGGAGGGGGCCTCTCCAAGGGAGCCATATGGAAGGGGAGGGAGAACTCTCTTTCTGTGCACTGGTGGCCAACTGAGCATGCAGAGAGATAAAGCAGCATGGTTGTTACAGCAGCGGTTACTGGGAAATTAGTCCTGGCTTAACCCTTTCTATGTGCATTATTGGGTACCCTTCAGAGAAGTCAACAGAGTGATCAGCTCGAGCGATTTGTTGGGTTTGAGTTGGCATGAAATAGAATAGCATGTAAATATATCGAGTCTTGCTTTTTTATTTCAGAAAATTCGTCCTTAATTTTTGAAATTTTGGTAATTTATCAGGTGTGTTCTCCCCTTTCCTCCGTTATAACCATTTTTTTTAATTCAGAATAATGTAACATGTTTGTTGGCTTTTCATCAATTACTTAAGTGCGTTTGGAAAAATTAGCTACCGATTATTAGTTTTTTGATTTTTTCTAAAATAACTAAATTGACTCTCTTACATTTTATACGTCTTTTAAACATTGAAAAGTAAAATGTCAAATTAACAAAAAGTTAAAAAAATTAGTTACTAAAAAATTAATTTTTTTTTTTTCAAACACAAAAAAGGTTAATTTTTTTTTGTAACTAGCTAGTAACTACTTACAAAAAAAAAAAAAAAAGTTAAATTTTTTTCTTTTCTAAACTCGGCAATTCTAGGGATGGCTCCATTATTAATAATTATAGGGATGTCAATAGGACGTATACATAAGGATACTTGATTTGATTAAATTTGATAAAAATTTGTTGGAAAATATCTTAATAGGATTAGGGCAGATTTGAGATTAAAATTTAATACTCGTACAAATTTAGGATGGATTTAAGATTTATTTGTAAAACACTCAATACTCAGTACTCGATATCCGTTTATAGTCCTAAATACTTTTTAAGTATCCGTTTAATATAATATAATATATATTTATAATTTTATTTTTAAAAAATAAAATAAAATATAATATATATTTTTAGCGCCTCTGCCAATGCTTTTTAATTATCAGTTCAAAGTGGTTGATTTGAATTCTTGCGGTGAATTGCTGGATTTTACAATCCATTAAGATAGAGAGAGAGAGGAAGCACAAAGAGAAGTCCTCTGCCAATATTTTTAATTAATCAGTCCAGCGTTGCACTTGATTCTTCCAATAAATTGTTGGCCTTGAATAGTGTTATTTTACAAAAATTTATTATCAAAATAATGTTGGTGGGTGTTTATTAGGGGTGAAAACGAGCCGAGCTGAGCCGAATAATAACATGCTCAAGCTTGGCTTGAAAGTATTGTAGCAGGCTCGAGCTCAGCTCGATAAAGGAAATATAGTATTCGAGCTCGGCTCGATAAAAGAAATATAGTGTTCGAGCTCGGTTCATGAATAGCTCGGTTAAGGATTAAGTTCAAATAAGCTCGAATTCGAGCTCGAATAAGACAATAGAATACCAAAAATGTTCGTGATATAAGCTCAAGGAATTCGGCTTTTATCCCCTACACAAAAAAAAATTGCACGATAATTTCTTATGAACCACATATCATCACACAGACATCATAATATCAAAAGGAGATTTTCACAGATACTTAACAGACATAGAAAAGAAACAAAATGCATTTGCTAATAGAGAGTTTTAATACAATTTTGCAGTATGATAGACCCAATAGGAGATAAACTAACCTGTTTTTGTCTTTGTTGCTGTAAAATACTCATGGCCCAGGCCATGATCTACCAAGGTAACTTAAATCCAGCAGCTCGGAGCAAGAAAAGCTGAAAGAACACCATTGGTAAGTTAATCCTTCTAGATTAGGAAAGCGGCAAAAGTTAAACACATTTTTTGCAACATAAAAACAGGACCTTAAGTATTTAAATTGAATGTCACAACCAACAAGACATTGGCAGATTTGAACTGTTACACATTGAACCTTTTAATCTTGAGATTGACTTTAAGAGCTCACATGTATTGGAGTTTGAAACTTGCAAGAATAAAGAGAGCAAACTTGAATTGCTGCACATTGAACCTTTTTATGTCATCTTGATCAAAAGAAAAAAAAAAAAGGACTCTTGATAAAATAATTTCATTTTCATGAATCACAATTTCTAAAACTAAAAAAAAAATGAACTTTAAGCCCCTGTTTGGTAACATTTCCGTTTTCTGTTTTTCTGTTTTCGTTTTCAAAATTTTGAAAACTTGCAACAAAAACATGTTATTAAAATTTGTTTCCGTTTTTTTATGTCCAAAAAAATAAAAACGACAACAGAAAAAT
>JAVXUM010000023.1:17879550-17892762 GCA_035590655.1 Pouteria glomerata
GAACTTATGCTTTAGCTTTATTTTCGATGCATGTATGATTTGGTGGATGTTAGCTTGGTAAATGGAGGTTATGTATAAGTTCCATATTTAAACCCTTTAGTCCGTTTTATAAAGGGGGAGGTTTTGTGAGTCCACTATGTAACCGCAGTGTTGCTCTGATATTGTTAACTCGGTTCTCATGTTTTGTATATCATTCACTCACCCTCGGGTCCCCGGGCTCGGGGCGTGACACTTTGGCAATTTCCTTATTTGAAACTTTGGATCATATCGCAATTCTAACATTCTTGATTATCATCAAATGCGCCCTCACACTAGTATATGAACCCTTATATACTACACGACAATAGTTACACTGAAATTGAGAATTGCCTCCTTATTTTTCACTTTTTTCAATCTTCATTACATATTTCCAAAGTGGCTTATTTTCATCATAATCAGAAACAAAGGTGGCACT
Organism: Pouteria glomerata; assembly: GCA_035590655.1. Lineage (NCBI taxonomy): Eukaryota > Viridiplantae > Streptophyta > Magnoliopsida > Ericales > Sapotaceae > Pouteria > Pouteria glomerata. Next base: position 17,880,005 of record JAVXUM010000023.1, read on the forward strand.
AGCAAACGAAATGGATGTGTTTTTAAAACAATGGTTGTGAAAAGAAATAGAATTGGAGAGCAAAAGATTTAAAGTCCAATAAAAAAAAACTAGATTAAATTTTTAATTTTTTTTTAAATTATAATCTCTAAGTTTTAAAATTCATATTTTTTCAATTTATATCATTATTCTAGTATCAATATAATACAAATTTAGAATAAAAGAGAAAATGAAAAGAAAACAGTGCACAAACAAAAGAAAACAAGAGCGAAAGCAAAAAAAAAATGATAGAAAAAAATTGCAAGAGATTGATAATGAGAGATAAAGAGACCATCGTGAGAAGAAGAGGAATGAGAGCAATAGAGCAAGAGAGAGAGATACACAAGGAGTAGCACAAAGACAGCAACAAAAAAGAAAAAAAAAACAGAAAAAAAAACTTATCTTATAGGTCAGTAGAGGTTACTAGAGGTAGCGCCCCAAATGGTGAGATCATTAGAGATCGCCAGAGTCGAGCAAAGAAGGGCTGTCGAGGTTCGTCGAGGTTTAAGGCTTTTTTTTTTTTTCCTTCATACATCTTTAGTATAACATAATAGAAGAATAAGTATTAAGTTCTATTTTAGTTAATTATAGTTTGACTCTCACTAAAATTTTATCCTATCATTTTATTCTCGAACAAAGTTTAAAATATTACATTTAGATCCTTGTTGTATCCCAAAAGTATCTTTCCTGTATTCTACCCATATCCTATCATATCCTAATTGTATCTTATGTAAATTTAAAATAAAAAATTAAGATATGCCACGTATCCGATTGTATCCTAACCGTATCTGTATCCTTCAAGTATTCGATACGAGTGTGACACATAATTTGAAGTATCCGTATTTCATAAGTGACAAGCCTAGCAGTTAGGAAAGGCCATCGTTCGTTGATTCATTCCAACATATATGAGAGGTAATACACAAACAAAGGTATACCAATTGTAATATCTTTCTTAAGCCCCATATTAGCTTCCTTGTTGGAGTGATCTTAGCCTGCTTATCATACCGATCTTTCATATTGAATCTTTCTTTCTTTGGTTTTAAGAGCCCATTCAAGGAGCTACAAGAGTGGCTTACAAGGCATGTACAATGGATATTTTGTTTTCATGCATTTTTGAACATTAGTTATTATGTTTGAACAGGAATAGCAAGAGGAAAAAATCATTATTCTTACGTTTGAACATTACCCATCTTACCAGTATCGAAGCTTTTGAATGCCCAAGGCTAGTTCTAATGTTATAGCACAACGACAAACAATGGGGTCAATTTTTAGCTAAATTCAACCCCATCAATCCAAAATTCTTAAATTAAGTCTTAATGTCAGTAGTTAACATGTAATAACAAATATACATATTTTCTACCAATAATTCTACAAATCCATCAATGAATCATAATATTCTTTCATTACATATAGACATATATACATGTATGAAGTCAACAAAAATTCCAAATCAATGTATGAAACTAGTTCCAAATCATATTGGAATAACAACTCAACAAATATGGAGGTTTTACCTACCTCCGATTTGAATAAAATGAGGATCACTAAGTTGGAGTCAAATCTTTGGAAATGTGAATCTTCTCTCATGATCAGGACCTCCCTAGATTTGCGATATAGATGTGATAAGTGCTTTGAGATTGATCAAAACTGATATACCTAAGTTCTTTTGCATCTTCTTTTCCCTATCTCTCTCCCTCTTCTTTCTTGCTTCCCTTGCTTGCTTTGTTTAGCCAAGAAACTAGGAAAAGCCCAAAAGGAGAGAAAAGAAAGGGAGATAAAAGAAATAAAGGAAAGAAAAAAAATAAGAAGGGAAAATAAAAGAAAATGGAAAAGAAATTTAACTCATAGGTTAGCAACAACTTAGATTCAACTCAGTCCAGAAAAATAAAATGGATAACATACTTGAATAAATTCCAAGGTCAAACAATTTAAATTGGCCTAACACTATTGTAAGTATCTCTCATCTCTTTGTCAGTCTCTTTATCTGTATTTGTCATCTGAAGTATTTCTCTTTTTCTTTTCAATAGTTTTCGACGAATGAAAACCTTCAACTTACAAGAATCTCATTCGGTCACTCTACCTTCTTTGCCTTTTTTTTTTTTTTTTTCACGTGCATCCAAAGGTAATTAGGTTATAATTTTTTATTAGGATTTGATTTGACAATTAATATTTGGAGTAATTATCTTTTTACCCTTTTTTTTAAGTTGAAAATCACTAACACCCTCTAAACTTTGAAAACTTACCTTTGTATCCCTTATACTTTATATTAAAGTTAAAAAAATTAAAAAATTTATTAAATATAACGGTTTTTACTCTAAATAAGTTTAAAAATTATATTTACACTCTTTATTTTATATATCATCTATACTTACACTTTTGATTTTATTTAGTTCTTAGTAGATATTTTTGTTTCTTTATTAGAAAATTTAAAATTGCATGCAACTTAATTTTACACTAAAATATAAGGAATAGAAATATTCAAGAGTGTTTGGCACGTTATAATTTATTGAAAAATTTTTAAAATTTTTTTTTACTGCACAAATTATGAACTCATAATTTATCTCATTTTATTTCATTTTTTACCATACCAAACAATTACTAAGTAAAAGTATGAAAGGTAAATAATAATAATAATAATAATGCGTCCTGAACAGCGAAAAACATTTCGATCACATGGGGGAGCGGTGGGATTGGGAGAGCCGCCCTAAATAACCACCAAATGCTGGTGGCGATTTCATTCTGTAATCAATACCACCACCATCACCTGGTGAGGCTAAGTTTGAACCGTCACCGCCGCTGTTTGTACACTTCTCTGTTGGTCTTAGCCGGTACTAAAAGACCGATGGTCACCGCCGCTTGCAGCAGCAGCAGCAGCAGCCCAGGTGCCTTCACCACCATCAAGGAGAGGGTCACCTTCGAACGGGAGATCAAGAAGAGCAAATTCATCGCCATTGCTGGACCCATCTCCGACGAACGCTCCGCCCAGTCCTTCCTCTCCGAGGTTATATGCCACAATTACATGCCTAAAAAGAACCAACTTTTCAATCAAGATCCTCTACTTTGTCCAATTCTAGGGTTTCTGATCTTATGCTTCTTCTTCCATTTCGTTATGTCTTTTTGCGCCCATTATTTCCCAATTACTCTTTGCTCTGATCGTTCTATATCTGATGAGGCATTAAATTAATGTAGTTTCACCAATTGATTTAGTTCCCGTGCTGCTAAAATGTATATTAATCCGTGTCATATGATGGTATATAGGTTCGAAATCCTCGTGCTACGCATAGTTGTTGGGCTTACAAGGTATATATGTATCTATCTTGACACGTTATGTTGCAATTGCCTCGTGCTAATTTTTTTTCTGTAGTTATTAGCGCATATGTTACTTCAAAATTAAAATTAGGAGTGAGAGACATGCAAGGACTTCATCCTAACAGGGTTAATTATCATGAGTTGTTCCTTAATTCATACAAATAATAGCATATGGTATCATTTCATTGGATTGATAAAGTTTTTGGGCATTAAGATGTGTCCGTCTCAAAAATTTTCACCCCATATGACCATTTGGCTACTGCATTTTCTCTTTAGAGTTGGAATAGGGAAGTGTTAACTTGTGTGAGGGACTTTGAATCTTGATGTGACAATTTTGGTGGTGGTTTGGCATACGTGCTCTTATTGAGTGCGTGGATTAGAAATTATTGGAGATATATAAATTAAAGGACTCGTGATAAACATGTTTGGTGAGGATGTTTCTATGGCCCTTTTGTGCAATTTAGCAAAATGAAATTGCTCTTTGCATCCCAGGTTGGAGATCAATATCGGACCAATGATGATGGTGAACCTTCTGGTACAGCTGGAAAACCAATACATTCTGCAATTGTTTCATCAGGAATAGATAGAGTGATGGTTGTCGTATTAAGGTACATGATTTCCCAAATTACTTATGAACGTAAACTGCCATCATCTCCTTCAACACTTTTTCTTTTTTCTAATAAAATGTATTTGAATTGCTCTAGCGTCATCATTGTTCGTGATTGGAGAAGTTGGCATTATATCTTTCATGTGTGTGTAAAGATCATTAATTTTTTAGTTCTTTTTTGCACTTTCTATATATAGTTTGTTTTCCTTAATTTCAGGTATTTTGGAGGCATCAAACTAGGCACCGGAGGTTTAGTCAGAGCTTATGGAGGAGTTGCTTCAGAATGCCTGAAAAATGCACCAACTTGTCTAGTGAAATCTAAAGTAATAGATCTCTCTCTTTCGTTTTACTATTTTTTTTCAAATTTCTGTGTCGATGTTAACTACTTTGTTTTGAAATTTCATTGAAGCTCTTTTGTCCATGGGGAAGAATGCTTTATTTTGTTTGCATTGAACTTCACCTTATCATTATTGAAATTAACTTTGAGAGACTCATTAACTGTGATGGTGATTTTTCATTATAGGTTCCAATGGGTCTGGAGGTTTCATTTGATCTTTTGGGAGTTGTATACCATCGGGTAAGATTGGTCAGACACATTTCTAACTCCTTTCGGAGTTTTTAAGTATTTTATTTGGGCATGGCTAACTATTAGCATGTCAGCATACTATTTCTAAAAACCAAGTCAACATGCTCCAATCCTGCCCTATGTGACCCTCCCTAGACCCTGGAATGTGGGAGCCTTGTGCATTAGGCTGTCCTTGTGCTCCCAATTCCCAATCCCCCTCCATCCCCACCCCATCTCTCAGCTATGCACATGTTACTTTTTCTACTCTCTTATTTATTCAGCGACAAACTTTTCCATCATTCTGTATCCAATAAATATTATATCATGAATAAGATGTTCCTTATAAATATCTCAAGCCTTTGTAATGGTTGTTGCACTCCTGCTTGGTGATTTGCAGTTACAATCTTTTCATGTTGAGGACATTGAGCAGGATTATGATACTGGAAAAGATAATATCACAATGGTCACTTTTAAAGTTGATTTTGACCGAGTTGAGAGCTTGGAGGATGCCATCAAAGCCAATTGTAGCCGAGAAATAGTTTTCTACAAGCGCTGAACAGAATCAAGCAAGCCTCGTTGTGACATGGTTATCTTTTATGTAGAATTGTTGAGATCGTCAGTTCCTTTAGTTTGTCGCCAGGGCAGCAGTTTCAGGGCTGGTAACTTCATCTTCTCTAACCTGCTTCAAATCAAACTGAGATGCTGAATCTACAGTTTCGTGCAATATGGGGTTGTGGGCGTTATGGCTTGTATTGGAAATTTTAAATGATAAAGTGGGCATCTTGGTGTATTAAGTACACAAATATGCTGGGAATTTGGTTGTTGTCCTTGCATGCCATATCTTGTATAGGCAATTTTATTTGAATGCAATAGATACTTCAATTCTTTTTGCATCGACCTTATTGCAATTTTATTTCATGTGTTAAGCTGTTTATATGTATATTCTTAGTTTAATGAAATTAGATGTGAAATCTAAATGTATAGTAAACTTAATTTGACTTCTATTCCACTAATTTTGACTTGATGGTGCTTTACTTTCTTGAATGGTTAAGACTGTTCATTCACATAATCATGGGCCACAGCCCTTTGCATTTTTTTTCTCCTCCTTTCCCCTACCCTTTTTTTTTTTAATAAATATTGGGTAAGAAGAACTGCAAATTTTGTTACTTTACTGATGATTTTATGGCTCTATAGCCCTTGCATTTTTGATACTAAGAAGAACTACAAGTTATGTTAGTTGTGAAAAGGCTCTGGAGATTATATTTGTTATCTATATTTGACCCTCCTTTGTAGGGTCCCCTGTATAAAGCCAAGTGTGTTTCCTTGAATTGTACTCGGTGATAGATGTTGGCTATGGATGCAAAGCCAGAATGGAAATCTAATCGGTTCTGATTTTGGTTGCTAGTGGTCGAAGTGCCAAAATGATGTGCATCTGAGGTACTTATGTTAAGACTAAATGACATTACTGATTAATAGAAGTGGGGCTTAGGAGGAGTCGGAGAATGAGCTTAAGGAACTAGCATACCCAGATTAGGACTTACTCGTACACAAGGTCAATGATATATTTCTGTGGTGATCAAATATCAGATAATTCCAATAACTTAGATGAACCAATTAGAGTTTGATGAGACCTTGCTGGTGAACTTTGTGTGGAGTAGGGTTCTTATCCTTACTGCTGGTTCAAATGAAAAAAAAAAACAGTCGGGGGAATTTGTGTTCAAGAAAAGGAAGATGAAAGCTTAGTGTTTATTTTCTTTTGTATTGGTTGGATTATTTGGTGGGATAAGAATTGAAGAGTTTTTCAAGATATTGAAGTTCGGTTGTATAAACTGAAAAGGAGTCTTTTATCTATTTTGAAGAATTTTGGATTTGCATAACTGTTTGGGTTTTGTTGAGCATACGGAGGTGTAATAGTTTCTCTGGAGGTTGCTCTTGTTGTATATGGTTGGAAAATTCTATATGATCAACTCTAGAGAAATTAATCAATAATCAAAGTGAAAAAGACATAAATGTATATATGTAGTACAGGAGAAGCAGTACTCACAGATACAACAAATACACGAAATTGAAACCTCACACTTCATAATACGTCAAATACAAATTAACTCACTCAAATTACGTAAAATATAAAGATCATTTAGAATGTCTAACGAGCTCTCTCCTGATAGTGGTGGTGCCTAGAGGCTAGTTAGATGGTGGTGGTGAGAGGAAAGGGAGGGTTGGGATTGAAGGAATCGTTGGCATTGTTGTTGGAATGGTTGGGATTGAAGGAATTGTTGTGGGGATAGTTGGGATTGAAGGAATTGTTATGGGGATGGTGGGCAGAGAAGCTGGCAGCGGTGGTAGAGTCATCATAGGCACCGAGGGTGTGGTCGGTAGAGGTGTTGGTAAGGCAGAACTCGGCAGCGGTGGCAACGTTGGCAGTGAGACTTTAGGTAGAGATGGAATTGGAGGCCCAATTTGCATTAGGTTGCGAGCTGCCTGGGTTGTATTGATGCTTGAAAGTGTGAATGCAAAGATCATGTATACAACTAAACAATAATGAAAAGCAGCCATTGTTTGATAGTAGGAGGAGATGTGCAAGGACACTGAATGTGGGTGTTGTGAATTCTGTAGTTGCGTGAGGGCATTTATAGAGCAAAATTGTTGAGACAGTCAGTAGATTTGGAAGGACTAATGTGAGTTTGATGAGATGTAGTTGGGGGCGTTTAGAGAATCACTGGTTTGATCACCTTCCAAAACCCTTTGCAAATACTTATAAATGTCATCTAGGAGGCCAGTATGGTGGTGCCTAGATATTAAAAAAATTCATTTATCTATGCAAAAAAGACAAAAAAAAAAAAAAAAAAAAATGGTTTATGAATGTTCGACTACGCGCACACCTTTTTTTTTTTTTATAAATATTAAGTAGGAAATATATGTTTCGTGAGATTCTACAAATTGTGGTTTTTGTAAGTAAACAAGGCAACTGCGTCCTGGAGTCTCCCTCATATTTCCGTAGGAAAAACTTTAAATTGTTATAATTATGGTTCAAAATTATTAGTCGTGTGTTTGGAGGTTAGTTAATTGCTAAAGTTTTCCTAGTATAAAATTATTTAGGATGCGCTAGAATCACGGATTTGGTGAGAAAGAAGAAAGGAGATTCAAGATTACTCTTATTGTTTATTCGCTGAAAAATGAAAATAGTTAAATTGATAAAATTAGTCTATTGAAGAATTATTTCCTTCTATTTTATAAAAAATTGAATATGTATTTGGGATTTTGTGTCACAACTAAGTATTTTTGTTTATTTTGGCTATCAATATTAAATGAAAAGTAGTGTATTCAATGAAAGAAAACTGTATAAGATGTCATCTTTTTCTTCTTCTTTTTTTTTTTGGTTTTTTTCCCTTTAAAACTATATCAAATATCCAAAACACAATTGAAATCTTCAAATGTTAAAAAAAAAAAAAAACTGTATTTGTTTTTTTAGATTATAGTCTATCTACTTCTTCAAAATTGAACTCCATACTTGGAATGGGAAACAATGAAATAAAGCAAAAACATCGCGAGTTATTCCCTTCACATTATTATTATTATTATTTACTTGTGAAGTTCTCAAGGGTATTTTGGACATTTTATATAGTCTAAAGAGGTAAAAAAGATATTTCATATGATTTTCACGTAACTACACTACTTTTTAACATTAACGACTAAATCAATTGACGTATTTTATTTTGAAAAATATTTCAAAATAGAGGATGTGAGTGTAAATTTTAAATATTGAGGTAGTTATCTGTAATTAACGAAATGTTAAGAGGGAGGTAAGCGCAATTTGTTTTCAATTTGTTTTTTTGGTTCTTATGTTCCCTCGTAAATGAAGATAATTGCTATATAACAGCTAAAGATTGAGTGGTTCTTGTTTGGCAATAAAAAATACTATCGAAAATAATCTTCTCATCCACTAAAAATTAACGGAAACGAGCCTGTAAGACAATAGAAGTGAGAAGGAAAGGTCAGGGAGGGTCCCTGATCAAAATCCCTCCGATGCTTAAGTCAGTTTCTGCATTAACGGCAATCTTCTCAAAGTAAAGAAAATTGTGAAAGATAGAGAGAAGAGAAATCCCAAGGAAGAGAAAAAGGATCCATCCCTTGGCCACATTTTTGGTCTTTAAAGTGTGAGAACCGGTATACTAGACAATGACAGTGATAGGTTTAAACATTGAAATATGTGATATTTTGTAAATTTTGTCTGAATATTGTAAGTTAAGTAACTGTGCAGTGTAACTACCAAACTATTTAGTCTCAATCTAACTAGAACGTACCCCCTGATCGAGGGTGCAATTTGTGGTCGGACAAGATATTTTTTGGTCATACAGTTCTGAAATTCAAATATAACTTAAGGGCTTGTAGTTACCTATTAACTCTTGAATTCACATGGAAGTTCATGCAATGGTTGTTGGACGGACATCACATGAATTCAAAGGCTCATTCGTGAAGTTACATTTTAACCTTTGGGTTATGCGAACGTCGATCCAATTTTTGAAAATGTTTTAATCATAACCACTGAATGGACTTCCAATGAATCCAAGGCTAAAATCCAACTTCTTCAAGCTCGAAAGGAAAGGCCGAGGGCTTCATATTTGGTATTTTTTTACAAGTGACAATCCAGTCAACAACGATTTGACCTGGAATTTATGAAACCAGAGAGCTTATTTTTCTGAATATTAGCCTCAGGTATGTAAGTAATTTATGCTGGTCATGGTGGGTAATCGATTTACGTCTGAATAATGGCAAGTAGATTAGAAACTCGATTTGGAACAGTTGAACCATCTATTTAGATTCTCAACTGTCTAAATTAGGTCTGAAAACTGAGTTAGCTGACCTATTCAATGTACAGTTGTTTAGGTCACTCTTACTGCAACAATTAACACCTTTAGTGATCAAAAATTTGGTCGGAAAAAGTTATTATTTAGTCGCTAAAATTTTTATCGACCAAACATAATTTGGTCATCGGTTAATCGGCAAAAACTAGTCGCAGAAGGTATTGGCGACCAAAAGTATATTTAGTTGGTAAAAATATGACCTTTGCCGACCAAATCTTAGTTGCTAAAAGGTAAGTATTTGGCGACCAGTTTATTTTTGGTCGGAAAAAGCTTAATTTTTAGCGACCAAAATTTGGTTGGCAAAATGTTGGTTTTTAATGACCAATTGGTCGGAAAAAGTATAAAAAATTTTATTATTTTCATTTAATTATTTTCATTTTTTCAATAATTTGAATTTATAAATAATTTATAGAACTATATGAATATTTATTAAATAATCATAACCAAAATTTTTGAAAACTATTCTAAGAATTTATTTTTAATACAAAAAAATATTTTGGTGATTATATTAGAAAATTAGTTCTAAAAAGACAAAAAAATAAAATTACTTAAAATTAACAAGGAATTTTTTTATTATTTTTATTTTTAAATTTTTATCACTTCTAACGAAATATAAAATGATATCATTTTTAATATAATTACTATTAAATATACGCTAAGCAATCATTAGATGTTAAAATATTTAATATTCACTTTGTTATAAGTCATAAAAACTACAAAAACTACTCTTACATATTCATTGGAAAAAAAAAAAAAAAGTTGATTATACATTGAGTGTCATTTAAATTTGATTTGGTAAATTTAATTTTAGCTCTAATCTAATAATATTTTTATATTAATCTATGATTGTAACATTTAATAATTTTTATAAAATATTAAATTAATTAAAATTAAAAGATAAATGTTAAAACAAAATTTATGAGATCTAGTTAAAATCAAATAAAGAGATAAAAAAAGTTATTTGAGAGAAAGAAATAAAATTAATCCGATTTAATAAATATTTTATTATTTTTATATGAAGTTTTAGCGGCTAAATAGTAACGTTTTAACAATCAATTAGTAACTAAAAGTGATACATTTATTGACTTATTGGTTGGTAAAGCTAATAAATAAATTATTATTTTTATTCAAAGTTTTAGCGACTAATTGGTCGCGGAAAGAAAACCTTTAGCGACCAAATAAAGTGTAATCTTTTAGCGACCAATTAGTAGCCAAAAGTGACACATTTACTGACTAATTGGTCGGCAAAGCTAATAAATATCTTATTATTTTTTATTTAAAGTTTTAGTGACTAATTGATTGGGAAAAGTTATCATTTATCGACTAAATTTTATTTGATCGGAAAAAAAATTACTATTAGCAACTAATCTTAATTTGGTCGGAAAAAATGATCATCAAAAGTGTGAATTATTGTAGTGAAAAGTTGGGGCCTGAACCCAAATCATATGGCCATTAAACGAAAGCCTAACAATACAATATATAAGAATAAGGATCCTAACCTTAAAATCTAGGTTTAGATGTTAAGGTGAAGACTATGTGGTCATTAAATCTATCAATCTAAGTCACATGACTATTTAACAAAAGCCTAACAATATATAAGAATAAAAGCTTCAACTCAAGTTACATGGCCATTTAATGAAAGCCTAATAGAACAATATATAAGAGTAAGGGTCTTAAACTTAAAATTTAGATTTAGGTTTAGGTGTCAAGGTGAAGACTCTATTGTCATTAAATTTATCAACCCAAGTCACATTTCCATTTAATAAAAGCCTAACAATACATAAGAGTAGGGGTTTCAACTCAAGTCAAATGACCATTTAACGAAAGGCTAACAATACAATATATAAGAGTAGGGTTTCAACCTTAAAATCTAAATTAAGGTGTTAAGGTAGGAACTCTGTGAATTATATGTTGAGATTTAATTGAAAACTTGCTATGATACGTCTAACAATGCATGAGAGTAAATGTCTCAATCTTAAAATTTAGATATTAAGATAAAGAGAGTACATATCCAATATGAGACTAATAATTTTTATTATGAATTGATATGAAACAACTTTTAACAATTTCAACATATAAATATATATTAAGATTTTAGGTCATTATTTATTATCATTAAATTATTAGGTTCTGGAGAAGAATTTGGAGCAAAATAAAACTCATGAGTACAAACTGTGATTTTTCCCTTTAAAATATATATATATATATATTTTGATAAGTACCTTTAAAATAATTGTTGCAAAATAACGAGACAACTCTCAAAAATATATCCTTGAAATTCATTAAACAATGAGTTTCAAATAAATTTTGTGCATATACATTAAATAATCTAAATCCTTCTCTTTTCAAAAATAGAAATAGAAGAGTAATATATATAGGTGGTGTTTGAATGTCTTAAAAAAAAAATAAAAAATTGTCATAGAAGTGACACACAACATAATTTATTCAAGACAATTAAAAAATTAGTAAAAATTAATTAATTTTTATTTTTGTTTTTATGTTAATTTTTATTTTTGTTTTTATGTTTGTTTGGTAAACCAAATGTAGCATTCTTTCGTATTCTCTATCTTAGTGAATTTTTAAATATAGAAAGTCACTGTTTTTTTTTTTTTAGAAAATTATTTGCGCTTTAGATATTTAAGTTATTATAGAAATATCAACAAGGAGCTGACGTGGACTCAAAGGCCGGAGACAATCTGCTACAGTGAAAGGCCAAAGCAGCTACCATTGGGTTAATTACCCAAAAAAAAAAAAAAAGCTACCATTGGGTTAACCATTTTGGTGGCAAAATCCAATGACTAGCACAATTGAAGATGATGCAAAACAGGTAAATAAGACACTGGGGAAACATGTGATGTGAGGTAGGTCACAGAGACACCACCATCCTAAGTCGGAATCGTAATGCATTTGTGTTTATACATATATATATATATATGTGTGTGTGTGTGTGTGCGTGGGTGTGATGCTGGAATAACAACACCGGCCATGTGAAATTAGGTTGCATTGTTCAGAGCTTCTCCTCTCTCTCACACCAATCCCCTCTCTTTATACAGGCTGGACTCAGCTTCTCCATTGTGGACCCAATACCTAAAAATGAAAATTTTTATTAACAAAACCCTTCTGAAGTTTAGCATAAACTCATCAAGTCTTTCAACTTCTAAAAATTAATCGTTCATCTATGTGAATCTATCCTTCACAGATGAATTGATTCCGTGGAGTAGCTTAGTGGTTAAGAAAGGATTGGAATAGAGTCGTAAATTTGGACTATTTCAAGTTTGAATCGCGTTAGAATTATACTCACGACTTACCTGATGATATCTTGGCTCGGGCTGCTCACTTTAGGGTTGGCAAAGTGTGATAGCTCTGGTGGGACTGCCCGGGTCATCAGACAAAA
>JAVXUM010000023.1:17898954-17919271 GCA_035590655.1 Pouteria glomerata
ACTCATCACATAATATTAAATGTATGTGTAGTGAAAGTCAGGTTAATGAGTATGATTTGGACATAAAGAATATCTAAATATCATATATTCCTACCACATGTATGATGAGAAACTAAATAAGTTAAGGAGATCGTAATAAATAAACTAGATAGTAATAGATGAACCAGATTCACTATTCCATACTTAATTTTCTTGTGGGACCCATTCATCATGATCAAGAATGTATAAAATTGATATATCTTTTGCTTGGCATGACTATACTCGGAAAGTTGCCACGTATCTTTGTTAAAATAAGTAAACCTATCTTTGTAGTTTTTTTTTTTTTTTTTTAAGCATTCAAATGGATTTGCTTTTTATGTTTTCTTTCTTAATTAAAAGCGAATCTAACCACCGGACCCAAAGCCATACAATTTAATTTACGGTTGTTAAATTTTTTACTTATTTAGTATTTTGCCTAGATATAGGCATGCATAATATATATATATGTATACATTCACCTGTTGTATTCAATTTCGAAGAAACAAAAAAAAAAAAAAAAAAAGTCTTCTCCTTTGTAAGAATAAATTTATTTCTTCTTTTTCACTATTATTTTTAAGCCTCTTACATTTTGTATTAGAGCCATTAGTGTTGGTAAAAATTAAATTATAGCACTGAGTAATTCAATTCAGCTGTAGCTTCCAAAGTTTACTAGAAAAAATTTTGACTAGTCTATCCAGTTAAAAGTATTTTTTCAGTTTCAAGATTTCTAGAATTTGGTAGAGACTATCTACATCAATATAAACGATGCAAAAGCATTTGAGGTATTAACAAAAGAGGAAAAATACGTGTTGCTAGAAACTCGTAAGAAAGATCAAAAGGCATTATATGCCATTTTTCAAGCCGTAGATGAATCGATATTTCAAAAAATACTGGGGGTGGAAACAACACATGCAACGTGGGATATTCTACAGAATCATATAAAGGTAATAATCAAATAAAACGAGTACAACTATGGACATTTAAAGGCAATTTTAAGTCTTTAAGCATAAATGACTTAAAAGCAATTTCAACTTACTTTGATCGAGTTCAATTCATTGTCAACCAATTACGTATAAATGGTGAACATATGGATGATCAAATGGTAGTTGAAAAGATTATACAATCTTTGAGCACGAGATTTGATTATTTTGTTATAGTAATAGAAGAAAGACAAGATATATCAACTATGTTAATTGAAAGGTTGAATTAAAGAACCGGTAGCCCTAGTTTAGAGTAGGCTTTGCAAAGTAGGGTAGTTCAAGGAAATCATGGAGGTAGTTAAAGTAGTCGAGGTCGTGGACATAATCAAGGCAGAGGAGGAAATTACAACAATGCTACCAGGAACAAAATGACAAAATGTCATGGCCCTATAACAGGAGCACATGGCAAGTTCAACATCAAATGCTGCAGGTGTAATCGGTTCGAACATTACAAGTCTGAATGTCAGACAAAATTATAAAATAAGCAAGTGAAGCATGTACACACTATTGATATAAAAGAAAATTTAATACTTGCTTGCAAAAAAGTCACACTAGATGCCGAGTGCACAAACATTTGGTATCTTAATACGGGATACAGTAATCACAAGAGTGGGGGAAAAATTATTCTCACAATTGGACGAATTAGTTTGTGGAAAAGTTAATTTTAGAAATAAATCCAAAATTCTTGTAATGGGCAAAGGTAATATTAATATTCATTCTAAAGATAGCACTAAAGTTACAATTGCAGATGTTTTTTATGTGCCAAGACTATTTTAAAATTTGTTGAGTATGGGACAACTTTCTAAAAGAGGCTACAATGTTAATATTCACAATGGTGTCTATATAACCAAAGCCAAAAACAGCCGAATGATTGCAAAGGTACAAATGACAAAAAATAAACTATTTCTTATGGCACTTCAAGCACAGATCCTAATGGATTTTCAAGCAATAATGAAAGATAGCAACTAGCTATGGTACTTTCGATTTGGTCACTTGAATTTTTTAAGGTTAAAGTTACTTATGTAGAAAAATATAGTAACTGGCTTATATTTGATTGACACTCCAAATCGTTCATGTGAATAATGTATTTTTAGAAAGCAGCATAGAAACCCATTTCCAATTGAAAAATTGAGAAGAGCCAAACAATCTTTGGAATTGGTACACATAGATATATATGGTCCAATTGAGATAGAGTCTTTCAAATGCAAAAGATATATTTTAGTTTTTGTAGGTCGCTTTATGGAAAAACCTTACCAATCACATTTTCAAGTAGGAATGAGAATTTTACATCATATTAATGGTACCCGGGATCATGGAATTTTTTACACTTACACTAGTAATTTCAATATGATGGGGTACACAGATAGTGATTGGGCAAGTGATGTAGAGACTTAAAAAAGTACATCTGGGTATGTTTTCTATCTTGGAACATGAGTGTTTTCCTTGTCATCTAAGAAGCAACTTTATGACATGTCAAGTAATTTAACTTCGTAGAATGCTTAATGAATTAGGAAACAAGCAGGGAGTTTCTACAAAAATCATGTATAATAACAAGTCTGCTATAACATTTGCCAAAAATTCAGTGTTTCATGGCAGAAATAAGCATATTAGCATCAAATATCATTATATTAAAAAATTAGTCAAAGATGGGGAGATCGAGCTCGAATTATGCCGATTAGAAGAACAAGTGGCATATATTTTAACAAAGCCATTAAAAGTAGACTTATTTGAAAAATTGGAGATTATGTTTGGTATTATTGATTTCAAAGACAGGTTTAAGGGAGGTTGTTAAAATAAATAAACCTATCTTTGTTGTTTTTTTTTTTTAACCATTCAAATGGATTTGCTTTTTATGTTTTTTTTCTTAATTAAAAGTGAATTTAGGCTACCAAATCCAAAGCCATACAGTGTAATTTGTGGCTGTTAAATTTTTTACTTATTTTGTATTTTGCCTAGATATAGGCATGTATGTATGTGTATGCATTCACACCTGTTGTATTCAATTCTAAAGAAACAAAAGAAAAGAAGTTTTCTCCTTTATAAGAATAAAATTATTTCTTCTTCTTTTTTATTATTTTTTAAGCCTCCTACAATCTTGATATTTTTTGTACCAACAAAAAAGATAACATCTATTAACAAATTATACGCGAAAATTAACAAAAAAGACAAGTTTGATGAGTTTGTTTTTTTGCACTTGTTGTATCTCCTTTTTTGTTTTGATGATAACTTATACAAGATAAGTTTGGTGAGTCAACCATTTAATTATCATTGGTTTAAACAACTATAACTAATATGTTATCATTAAAAAGTATGTACTACAGAGATGAACTAGTCTGTCTGTTATGTCATACCTATTAGGTGGGAAAAAAGTAAAACTCTTGCTTGTTGGAGCAAATATCAGAAAAGAAATACGTAGAAAAGATTGAAAGAGGAAACAATTAATATATAGACCTATATATTTGTCTTGTAAGAATAGGATTGTCCAGAATAAACTTAGATCATGTAGTGAACATACATCCTGTTCACCTTTGCATATCATAGAAGACAATCCCTTGCACATATGTTTTACGTGTAGAGGTAGATGCAAGGAAAAATGAAATTAAAACGAGAAGAAATGCCAATCTTAAATGTTTTGATCACAATCTCTTTCTCTTTCTTTGTTACCCTAGGAAGACAAATATCCTTCTTTTATGGTGAAAACAAGGGCTTTGACAAGGGACATTCTTGTCAGGTGGTTGATTTTATTCTTTTTAGGAAAACACTTGTTTACGGTTTTCATCTTCTTAAGATGATTCTTTCCTTGCAGCAATAGTCCATTTTAAGCATGAAGGGATGCATGCAAAAGAACTCTAGTCTTGTAGGTGCAGAAAATAGATTTTATAGGTGGCACAATCTCAAAGGTTAGATGGGACTCCAATAATTTTTGCATTGTAGGAGTTAAAGTGTAAAATATCAATCGAGTTGTATTTTTTTTTTTCAAATCATCTAACAATTCTGATTTAGATTAATTATAATTAAAATTAAAACCTTTAGAGAAAATCAAAACCTTTAATGTTTTTGATTTAGAGAAAATCAAGACCTCTAATATTCTACACTTTAGTCCCTACAGTGTAAAAATCACTACATCCTCCTTTATCCCCAATCTCAACTTTATTAATATTCAATAGTGATTTAGTATTCCATTTTGACCTCACTAGCAGTTTCTCTGATCCCACGGACTTATACTCAGAATGAAGAAGTATAGGCTTGGGTCAATTTTAATTACATGATTATAGTTCAACCTAGTAATTTATCACATCTTTTTTTTTTTTTTTTGAAAGGGCAATTTATCACATCTTACCTAACATTTTGTAAAGATATTTCGCGCACATTAAATGCACTATAAACCATCCTTGAAATTATTGAGGGAATGGCGAGCATAATAAATTGGATTAGTAAAGCATTACTGTTTAATTAGTATTCCATTAACTCTTATTTTTCTATGTTTATATATATGTATTCAAAAGATATTAACAAGAAAAGTATATTCTTTACTGATTAACTAACTCTTTTTCTCTACATTCTCTTTTTAATTTTCATTTGACTAGATCGTCGAAGAACTCCTAGTCAGGAACCCCCTCCTCATATTTTTTTCAGAGGTACCTTTTTAAGAGAGAAATTTAAGTAGCGTGGCAAGTATATGCAAACTAAATTTTTACCTTACACAAGTCCTGCAATTACTATTTATTGCAGTCATTTACAAAAGCCTAAATTATTATACCTGTTCATTCTGAGACCGTTTAGAGAGTGAAAAAAAAATAAAGAAAATCAAAAGTGAAATTTTTGGAATTTGGAGTGTAAAAAAATTAATTTAAAATGATGGTTAGATGTTTGTGTTTGATTTGATATAAAGTTATTAAAAATTATATAAAGTAACATGTGACAAAATATTAGTAGAGAACTTTTAAAATTTTTGGTGTTTTGTAAAACTTTTTAGTACAAATATCACTCTAATTTTTTAAAAATCTGTCAAAATCTATTAAAACGCACTATAAGGTAATTGAAATAATGTTATATTGTCCTACATGGCTGATCGAGAAGGGTGTTTATATTTCCTTTGCGGTGATTAGTGATAGTTTTTTACACTAATTATACAATAGCAACTAGCACGGATTAGATAAAATTTAACACGATTGAACACAAAACACTGAGGATTGCAAACTGTAACTTTTCACCTAGTGAGGTTGGTACCTATGTTACATAAGTTATGTTAAATGTGATTTACCACGACAAAAACTCATTTTAGTGATATTTGCAAAAAAAAAAAAAAAAAAAAATGCAATAGGATATTGTGCCATGCTAAGTATTAATAGCATTTTTAGTGACACTAATACGTGTCACTAGTTGGATAATTTGGCTTATTTAATGACAATTTTAACTATTATAGTAAACATTATTTTTGACGCTTTGAAATATCACTAAATATAATTTATATTTTAAGAAGTATGACTATATAATCCTTTATAGTACTTTGAAATGTTATTAAAGAAATTTATCAATTTAAGAAGTTCTATTATATGACATTATAACGGCACTTTAAATGTCATAATTAAGTACTTTTTATGTCACTAAAAAATGCCACTAAACTCTTTTTACTAACACTTACTTATGCCAATAGAATTTTTCTTGTACCATTTTTAATTGGCACTATTGACATATGACAATCCCACTAATGCTACTCTCTAATACATATATGTATAATAATTAGTAAAAAAAAACTATTCAAAAATTTTATATAGACATTAATAAAATATAAAATTCTAGCACTCTCGTACCAAGTAATTCAAAATAAACAAAAATTCCCTAAAAAAAATTAAACTTTAGTGGTTCTGATTCTCCACAAGATTAATTTGTCTAAAATTGCTCATCTATTTGAATCAATAATCTACATAAAAAATAAAATTAAAAGAATATTATAATATTTAATTGTTTTTCTTTTTAAAAATTTTGCTAGAATTCATAATTTTAATTCAACCATTTTTTGAATCCTATGTCATTTGTTCCTACAAATCTCTAGGACCTGAAAAATTTTACGCGCTAAGTTTCATAAATAAACAAGCTCGTTTGGTCAATTTGAAAAACTGTTTCAAGGTTTCAAATTCAAATTAGTAACTATGTTTGATGACTATGATTACTTTGGATCTTCAAATCCACGTCATTCGATTTAATAAAACCAATACATAAAAAATGGTTAACAAAACATAATGAATAAAGTGCAACGAATTTTGTTTTTAAGCTGGTTCATTATGAGTAATAATTTTTTTTTAATAAGTAGTAAACATAATAAATATAATAAATAAAATGCTAATTTAATCTAGACACAGAGGCGGAGCCATTCAATGGCTGTCCCGGGCTGTAGCCCGGGCAGCTTGGCCAAAAAAAATTTTTTTAGTTTAAAAAATATATTTTTTTAAATTTAGCCCAACTTAAATTTTTGTATTTCAACTCATATTATTTTTAAATCTTTTGCTTAGCCCAGATAAAATTTAAAACCTAGATCCGCCCACTAATAGCTCAAATCTAAAATCAATCAAATCATTCTAAAAATAAATAAAATCTGCATAGAAAGTGCATTCAAAGAGATGACATAAGGGTTAGCAAAGAACAAAATTGTAATCATGCCTACATCAAATATGTAGATGGAATATACATTAATATTGGCTTTGTAGCTCTGAAGAAAAAAAAAAAAATTGATGAAGAAAGATTATTAAATGCGCTCCAAGTGAAGCAGAATTACTAATTTGATTCATCCCATATCATAACCATTAGGAAATTAATTCATTAGCGGTGGCTTTTACTTCTCTAGTTTAAAGAGTCATCACTTCACAAAGGTCAGAATTTACAATAGTCATATAATTAGCAACAGAAAAAAATTAATAATCGGCCACTTCACCGATAGATATGTTTTATCTCACGTTTTAGTTTTCAACCAAACAAAAGAACCCTACCCTTTCCAGCTTCAACAATTTCACCAAAGAAGAATATGAAAAATTATGAAATTCTAAAATATCCAACTAGGCAGGAATTATCTCGATGGAGTGTTGTTTCTGGATGCATTCCTTGCATAAGCAAATGTGAAAAGAATTTTGTTTCTTTCACTCAATCAAAGCAAAGCAGCACAACAGAAGTGCTGTAGAATACCAATAAAAGGACGAGCTGTAAAACCCTCCAAGTGATCCAGGGCATTCGATAATGATCCTTGAGTCACCAGATCAACCCAAAGAGTGGCCCGAAAGGGCAGATTGTCATCATCACTAACTGATCCTTGTCCACCTCAAACACAAGTAGAAACTGATCCACCCTAATGAACCTAGCTTTAAGAAAAGAAAATGTGCAGAAAGAGTGGCTACATAAGATAGCAAATCATACCTTCCCATCGATCGATAAGGTGCAATTAGACTTTGAGTAAATCCAACTGATGATAGAGAGTACCAAGGAAAAGATGAACTACTAAGGCGAAACGACCTCGAGATAGTGCCACTGTGAGATGAAATAGTCTAGCTAGAATCATATGGCAACCCTTCAAACACACATCGAGATAGCCAACAAAAAATAAACGCAGCCAAATGCGGCTGGCTCTTGAAACCAAGCCCCTCGTTGTCCTCATCACCAAGATCATTGAACCAATGTTTCACTTATCCACCAAAGGCGTTATTCACAAAGACCTTTGTCCCAAATGGACCCACTGTTATTATCTGCTTGACCGCTTCCCTAGACCTCTCCAACAAATTTGACAGATATTCCTCTTCCAGATTTCAATTACAAACCCTCCAAACTAACCGAGCCAAATTGTTCCAGATGTATCAACCCTTTGACATCTTCCAAAGTGGGAGTCACTTCCCCCTAAGCAATCACAAAGGTGAGCTATTCCTCACTCCACCAAGAATCATAGTATCCAACCAGGGAATAGAATGATGAATCATCGACCTCTAAGAAACTGCATGGCAAGGAAATTGGTTTGCTCCAGTAACCTCTCAAAATCCATGGTCTTGAAGAACCTCCTGGGTCTACTCAACCATACCATCTGCCGGAGAGATATAGCTCTCAAAGGTAGTAAAATTGTAAGGAAAATCCGCTCCTTTGATATAGAATTTCATGGCACAAAATTGAGAGAAAATTCAAAATATAAGTTTAAAGAATAAATAATAATTGAATTCCATCAAAAGTATTTACAAAGTTCCCTATTTATGAAAAAAATTAATTCTAAATCTAATCTTACTAGCAACAAAACAAATTCAAAAGAAACTAAGAAAACTAATCTAAATTAAGAAAGGTTTCTTAAGAGTCTTCTTATCTAATCCAAATTTTATTCAGATTACAAATGGTAATTAATAAAATTCTAAATAAAATAGAAATAAAACTAATCTAAAAGAAATTGAGAAATATCTAATTTGTCCTGCATCATTCTCCTCTTCTTAAAAAAATAATTCATCCTCAAGTTATCTAAGGGAAGACAAAAATAATTTGGAGAACCATCACAAGCAAACACTTTCATTGCAATTTCTATTACTGATAAAAGTATGTATAATTTCAACCTGAGAATAATTTTTACCTTCACACGCGATAGTGCTCTAATTTTATTTTCTATGAACAATTCTTTAAATAATTCTTCATGATTGAAAAATTTAATCGTATTAATCCATACTTTTTCAACACAATATTTATCCACCCTAGCAAAATTAATAAATTTCAACGCACTTTGATCTTTGACTTCCACTGTATGAAAATTGATAAAATCAATTTTCTCACCATCAAATAATAAATCTAAGTTGTAATGCTCATCACCAAAAAAGATCAACGACTTCTAACATATTAGAATTTTTAATCTCCTCCTCTTGAAAGTAATTATAATTTTATTTTCTTCAAAAAATAATTCATCTAAATTACATTTGTCTTAAAATATAATGTCCACAAAAAAATGTCTCTTTTATCTCAATATCTTCATTAAATTTATCATAATGTATTGAAAGTTCTGCAATTACCTCTTTTATCCAAGTTTTCTCGATCTTTTGTTGCAAAGTTGTTTCGGACTTTATCAGATTAATCCATTTTGCCAGCTTATAAAATTCATTGGTAAATTTGCAAGTAGTCTGATCATTCTGCAAACAGTGCTAATAATGCTCATAATCAAGTGGCAAAAATCGATTTTTTAGGATCTTCTCTATCTTATTCCATGATCTAATTTTCTCTCATCTTTCACACCAAGCCAAAGCATCTCTACGAAGTCAAATTGTAACATATTTCACCTTTTTATCATCAAAGATAAATGCAAAATCAAAATATCTTTCAACTTTAGTAACCTAATTTATGAATTCTTCAATATCTATGAAACCATCAAACTAAGGGATATCAGTTTTAAAACAAAAATTAGATTGATGATAGTAGATCTGTTGTTGCCCCCCTCTTACTCTATGTCTCCTCTGTTGATAGGTTGACAACAAGAATCAATAATAAAACCAGGCGCAAGGTTCTGGGGCTGACCACGAGAAACATTTCCGGCACATCACCCATAGCCTCTTAGCATCTTCATTAGGTTTTCGAGATGAGCAGACATTCTTGCCAACTCATTACGTATCTACTGTACCTTGCTAGGTTCTAAGTAATCGTCAGTATTGTCTTCTATTAAAGTAAGGAAAACCTTACTTTGGTATTAGTTGACTCAATTGAGAGTAAGGATAAGTTAACTTATTCAACGACAAAGTCAAATTCTTGAAATTCACCAACAGAATTGAAAAAAAAAACTCAAAACATAAATCTAAAGAATAAATAATAATAATTAATTTTATTAAAGGTGTTTACAAAATACCTTATTTATAAGAAAAATTAATTTTAAATCTAATCTTAATAGCATTAAAATAAATTCAAAAGAAATTAAAAAAACTAATCCTAATTAGAAATTTTTTTTTAAAAGTCTTCTTATCTAATTTAAATTTTATTCGGATTATAAATAGTAATTAATAAAATTCTAAATAAAATAAAAATAAAATTAATCTAAAAAAAATTAAAAAATATTAAATTTATCCTATATCATTAACTCCCCCAGCATTGCCCCAAACCAGAGTTAGAGAGACTGGCGCTGCTGCCTCTCCGTTCGACGAAACAAAGGTCGTTGCCTTGATCGCTCCTGCAAAACTATTTCTCAGCAGCATTTCGCTCACTGCTGCAAAACTACATTTCCTAACTTTGGCAGGCCTCCCCCTTCGTGGCCATCTTCTTTCCCCTTACTATTGATCAGTAATTCAAGAAAATAGTGGCGTCGAAAATTTAAATAAGAGAACGGTGGCCGGAGAGGACACAAACAAGTGTGGACCCACTCCCAATCCCTTTGATTTTAAAAAGGAAGCAGAAAACCACCTAAAACACAAGGAGTTAAAATCGCTAATGGCGTCTTGTTAGCGCTATTCTCAGGGGTAGCTACAATTAGTTTGTAACAAAGGCCCAGTTTTTTGTTTGAAATACAAATAACTTCTTAGTTCCCACTTTTTTGTTTGGCCTCGTGAGGAAGCCTTACGAACTTGATGATATCCATGGCGCCCGTGGTCAAAAAATAGAAGTACAAACTCTTATGAAAATGAAGAACGCCATAACTCTCCAAAAATCTTAAGAAATGCTCAAGCGCCCAACTTGCACTCGAGTAGTGGTGCAACAAATAGGCATCTCACTCCACAAGCCAAGAAAAGGATCATTGGATCAAACTTGTTCACCTCTTATACACGAGTATTTCTAAACTTGTACTCGTGTAAGAGAGCTAAATATAAGTTTTTAGGATCTTCACCAATGAGTCAAGCTCCAATGATTAGGAACCAAAGATAAGATTTTGGAGCGTTAAGGATCTACTCTCTATGGACTGAGGAACTACTATCAGTGAGTAGTTGCCCACATTTAAAGTTTCCAACCAAGTTTGGGAATTATTAATGAGAATTGTAGAGTAGAGATGTGATTAAAGGAATGTCGAGTACTCGCCAAATGATTTTCTGGCACTTGAATACCCTAAAAGAGAGCGACCGAATAACCTATGTACCCTATTTATTATATCCGTACCTTCCACCTCCAGGAGACACCTCATTATTAGCCCTTAAAGCTCCATACATCGAACAATATATAGTTTGATAATCCGTTATTATAACATCAGTTGGCGTCAGGGTATTAAAAAACGGCGTTACGTAACGGTAGCGAACGGTATCGAGCCCTACCGAGTCCGTTAAGGCCACGTTACAGGGGTGAAACAGCGATCACACCTTAACGGCCGTTATAGTAGCGTTACGCTCAGTTAAACAAACAAATCAACAACAACAGAAGAATCGCCAAAGAATTTTAAAGAAAAATCAACCAGAAGCTAAAAGATCAAAGTTTATTAAACAGAAACTCAAAAAAAAAATCAACAAAACTATCATCCGAAATCTGAAAATACAAAGTACACTTGTTTTAGGTTTTCTTCAAAATCAAAAACTGTGAAAAAAAAAGGAGAGAGAATAAGTAATAAGGATTGAATACTTCCTGTTGTAAATCCAGATCAAGCAAGCAATTTCATGTATTTGTCTTCTTACGACTCTGATTTCAGTTGATCTTGTTGCAGCTACGGTTTTAAGCTTTCGATCAACAAATTAGATCCAAAATTTTTTTCTTTTTCAGATTTTTCTCTTCCCCTCTTCTAAACGGTAGATTGTTGCTACAAAAAGAATTGTGAACAAATTTGGAAGACGAAGATTGAAGCAATAGCTCTGCGAAGATGAACAAAACGAAGCGTCTGGAGGAAGTCTTGATCATACCAAAGGCCGAAGCATCTGGAGCGTCTGAAGGATGATGGGAGAGAATTAATTAATTGAAGAGAGTTGATTTGATTATTCGGCGGTGGGGTGGTTGGGTTTCTTGGGAGTTGGGAACCGATGTTTGGTGTTTTAAAGTAATAAATAATATATAATATTAGTAAATAAGTATAATATATTATATTTTAATATAAATATATTAAAATGTTTGATTTGTAAAAAAAATTTTAAATTAGTGTAAAAGTGTGACATTTATTGGAATTTAATTAAAAATATTTTTAAAAAATTGATAAAAATTATTATTTTTTAATGTTTTTAGGGTTCCAAATATCGCTTAAATCATAGTATTTATGCTATAAGCCATTAATTAAGCACTATTATTATACTATAACATATGAACAAAAATATTGATGGTGGTAAAAATTTATATCAAATTAAATTATAATAAATTTAGCATTATGAAATTAATAATATTGTTATATTAATATTTTGTATCAAATTTAATTGTAATAAATTTAGTATTAAATAATTAATAATATTATTAAATTAATATTTTAAATAATTTATATTAATAATATGAAATAATATTAATGATCTTATTTTCATATACATGTTTAAAAGAAAATAATATAAAACTACTAAACAACACTAATAATCTATATATATAGATGTTAATTGTTAAAATATCAAAAATCACTCAATTTAAGTAAGTTATAAGTTTGGAAAAAAAATCACGCTTTCGATTTCCGTTTCCGTTACGTAACGTCCGTTACATCCCGCGTCCGCGTTACCGCAATCGTTACCGTTACAGTACCCGTTACCGTTTTTTAAAACCATGGTTGCCAAGCTCTTGGAAATGCTCGAAAGTATAATGCCAATATCGGAGAAAGAAACAAACAGTGATGGAAAGCATCCATTGTTTGATAGGCATAGGAGCAGAAATTCTTGAGGAACTGTAGATGTTCTTCTGAGTTGAACAGAATACCTACGCATTTTTGGGTATTTATGGAGATCAAGTGTTGAAGCAGTCCATCCACTTAAACGGTAAGACTTCGTGCATTATCCCTCCCTAAAACCCCGTCACCCTGCATAGTTGGGAGCCGCCTGTACCAAGCCACCAATTTTTTAAGGACATCAAAGGCCGAAAGACTTGATTGATTAGTAAAGACGACTGAGAGTTTGATGAGATGTGGAGAAAACAGTGGTTTATTCACCTTCCAAGGTTGAAGTTCAATTGTTCAAGTAAACCCCCCAAAACAAGACGCTGAACAGGAGCATTATACTTAAATCTGGTATCCAACGGAGTCAAATATATAATTTAGTTACTGAACAATAATTCTTGAAGAGGATGGGAAGAGTTGACATTTATTTGCAATACTAGCAAGATCATGCAATTGTGTTTTTATCGATGTGAATAAATCAGGCTTGTAATTTTACTCTTCTGAATTCCGATGCTTGCATTAATTTGTTGAACATGGAGAGAGCTACACCCATATTAATTGTAGGGGCACATGCTGATGTAAATATATGAGCTAACTTCGCTGTTGTCTGTTTATCATAATCTTTCTAAGTATCTCACCTTTGTGCTTTTAATTTAATTTGTTTATTGTTTTATTCTAGCTGTTATCTCTAAACTTCGAGAATTTTTTTGTCCTAGTGCTTTCCAGATTTCCAAGTTTATGGGGAGTTATATACATATATATATATATATAGTCAAAGATGTACGATTCAACCACAAGTTAAGTTTATCCTAGACAGCTATGATTGAACCTCCAATAATAAGTTTACATCAAGGATTAACATTAAGTTTTTGCCTTTTTGCATTGCTTATATATCAACTCACCATGAAGGGAGTCCTTTTGTGTATGTTTGTTTATAAATAACATAACTTAGGCTGATAAAATCATATTAGTAGACTCTGAAGTTGTGGACAACTAAATGGGGGTTTAGTTTCTGCAAAACCTATTATGTTATGTAGAACATTAAGATAGAATAAATGGAATGCAAGTTCAACAAAATGAGTTTATTATGATGGAGATAGGAGTGGAACTTGATGGGCGAGAGATTCTTAAGAATGTTAGTTTTGATGTCGTGGATCGATTGTTCATAAAGGAGAACAATATGGGATGAATTGCGGTAGTGTACCAAGAGTGTCTTGTCATCATAGAATTTGTATTAAGTGGAAAAAGTTAAGAGGCCTATTATAAGATGAATTGTGATTTGTTGTATATTAATTGGTTAAGAAAGATGTGTTTGGAAAATAAATATATATTAAGATAAATTACACTTGATACTTTGCATTTTATCCTCAGTATCATTTTGACCCATATACTGTTATATTGTCCCATGGAGGAGTGGTGCCACATTAATGCTGGTGGGTTAGTTGACCTTATCAACTAATAAAAAACTTTTAATTTTTTTTTTCTTATATTCAAAATATTTTGGTAACTTTGACCCTATTAATTTTTTTTTTTAACTCATTATTTTTTAATTGTTATTTAAATTTTTATATGACCCCGTTATCTAAAATTCTTAGAGTTGCCATTGCCCATTTCATAAAATTTATTGATGGGAAACACTATGTCCATTGTATGAGTGGACACATAGTATTTTTTTATCAATTATTTTAATGGTAATTGATGAAATGAGGTAAAGTGAGATGATTTAAGAAGTATAAGTGCTGAAGAAATAATAAAATATGGGAGTACTAAGTTTAATTTACCCTAAATATTACGTTAAAGGAGAATTGTGAGATATATGAGTGACGTTATACGAAAAGAATAATATTAGAAATGAATAAAAGTTACAACTGATACCAATGAAAAACAAAGAGGAAAACTAAGTAT
Source organism: Pouteria glomerata (assembly GCA_035590655.1). Lineage (NCBI taxonomy): Eukaryota > Viridiplantae > Streptophyta > Magnoliopsida > Ericales > Sapotaceae > Pouteria > Pouteria glomerata. The sequence goes on from JAVXUM010000023.1 coordinate 17,913,604, forward strand.
CTAAGATGGAATGACTTATCGAGAATTGTAGACCAATTAATGCGTTGTTGTAAGTAGGGCGGGCTCAAAATTTATAATTAGTAGGAGCAAAATTATATTTTTAAAGTAAATAAGGGCAAAAATAAAAACATAGTGGGGATAAAACCTTAATAACAGTGAGAAAAAAAATATAATTTATAAGATAAAGGAACAAAATTAATAAAATTTTGGTGTAATTTTCCAATTGTCCCCACTGAGCCTTTGATGTGTCCGGACATGGTTGTAAGGATTGATTAGATCTAAGTGGAGGACGATAAAGGAAATAGGTGCCAGCTCAAAGAGAATATGGGTTGAGGTAATACTAATAGGAAGGGACATAAATGCCTTGAATTTAACCAAGGATATGACTTCAAAATAGAATCAACAGGATGAAATGGATACATGTTTTATATCTCCAAGGATATGACTTCAAAATAGAATCAACAGGATGAAATGGATGCATGTTTTATATCTAACCCCAAGTATTTTGACTGCATTCTTGCATGTTCAGTTGAGCAGAGTTTATTTTCCTTACTTTCTAATTGCTACCACCCCTGCGGAAGCAGATGTGTCAAAAAAAAAAAAAAAAAACAGGGGTTCAAACCAGAGAAAACGACTATGGATCGATATACCATTTTTAGATTTATTTACGGTTTTGTATGCTATATTGTGCTTTACTAGCAGTTCTAATTCCTTAATTTGTAGGGTTCACAGAACTTGAGGTCAGAGTTCCCAGTAAGTGATGGATATAGTTGGGTTTGGATATTGCTTCCTTTTTGTTTTCACCTGTGTGTGTGTGTGTGTGTTTGTTCCCCTCCCCACCCTCCCCCTAAGCAAGCACTCCTAAGGGGTGTTTAGTGTGATAAAAAGTAAGATAAAATGAAATAACTTGTGGGTTCGTAAAACGTACAGTGAGATAAATTTTAAAAATTTTTTCTATGCCAAACACCCCCTAAATAAAATGCTTTTGGCAGAGGCAAAACACGAGTGACACTCATGGCTCATAGCCTGATACTCTCTGTGTGCACACTCATTACTGGATAATAATGACAAGGAAATATTCTTAGCAACCAAAGAATGTTCAACATTTTAGCTCAATAACAAGAATAGAAGTAATTGTATGCTTCATACTCAACTGAACATACCAATACATTAACGAAAACAAAAATAAAATCAAATAAAAAAAAGGAACAGCAGTGGACAATACTCTAAAGTTCCATAAAAAATATTACAAAATGACTGACACCCAAATCCACAGACACACTGAGGCTAGTGAAAACAAATATGCGAGGTCCACCTCAAGCTGAGGGAAGAGAAGAGGAACTTCATTAGTACTCCATCCAAGAAGAAAGTTGAACGTGGAATGGAATGCTAGCATTTGGGTGGCCGGGTAATTAGTTGGAAGGAGGTGGTGAGGAGAAGAAAGGAATAGAAGGCATTGTAGTTGGGATATTTGACATTGAAGGAATTGTTGTTGGGAAAGTTGGCCGTACTGGAGTAACAGCTGCTGGCAAAGGAGGTAGAGTCGTTACCTTAGGAAGAGTGGGCATTGCTGGATTAATTGGCAAAGGCTTGCTGGGTAATGGTGGCAATGTTGCTTGGGGCGTGTTTGGCAATGGAGGCAGTGTGACCCTAGGCAGAGAAGGTATTGTTGGCAGAGTAGTTTGCAGAAGGCGGCAAGCTGCCAGGCTCATCTGATTGCTGGACAAGGATAACATGATGACCAGTGAGAGAACAAAATTGTGACAAAAAACAGCCATTGTTTGATTGTAATTTAGGTTTAGTGACTGACTCAGCTTACTCGAAAAATGGCTGTTTTTTTTTTTTTTTTTCTTCTGGATTGAAGAGAACAATGTTCATAAGGTGGCAATTTATATTTTATAGGATAACATATGTTAATTAAATAATCAACTTATTGGAAAGAACAGAGTCAGTTTTCATGAAATGCTGTTGGGCCTAAAGTTGAAGAACAATTAGGTTTGTTCAGCTTCCAAACTTGACGAAATTGCAGATTCTAATGTTTGAGCATCTAAGTGGATGGACTGAACTCAAACGAATCACCGTCTACGCAAACTTGGGTGGTTGTGACTTTCTTGGGGCTACGACTCATGAGTAGGCAGGCTGACGGGTACAATTGCTATGTTTTAGAAAGAAAATGCAAGAAACTCCATGGTGAACTTTTCCCTTTAGTTTCCTTGGGGCTGTGATTTAAGGCATGTGCTAAGAATTCTTAAAACTTTTACGCTTTTTTTTACTAAGTCATTGCTGTGTTTTGTACATATTTTTTGAAAATTACTAAGTGCGTGCATCCGTTTTGTGTTGTGTCAGCATCTTGAGTCGGTGGCTGTGCTTCTTAGTTGAAAAATATTAACCAAAACAAGGACTGTTGTAGTTCATATTCCTTTCACAGATCCTATCCATGCAGCCATTAGGTTAGCTAACTTTAAAGTCATGATTCCTGGTGGAGTTGCAAGTGCTCGAGTAGTTGAGTTTTCAAACAATTTTTCTTTATATTGGATGAGAACAAATTGAATTTGATGATTATTTTAATATTTGCAACAGGATTAATTTATAATGTTTGCAACACAAGCAATGTTAATTTTTGAGTTTTTTTTTTCTTTTTTTTTTTTTGTGTGCGCGCGCTATTTGGGGATGATTATTTTGATAAATGTTGATGATTTTGAATTAATTATCAAATGTTGTTAGTGAAAAACTCCAGTTGAATGTTTTTACATTAGTTGAAAATACTATTTCAAAAGGGTTTTTATAGACTCAGGCCAAAAAAATGTTATTTGAAATAGTATAAGAAAATGTATTTTCAAATGTTGGCAGAATGGTGGGCCATATAGATGCGGGGATGATTAGAACGTAAAAACTTAAGTTGAAATAGCATTTTCTAAAGACACTATTTCCTATAGTATATTTTGGCCAAGATCTTAAAATGTAAAAATGCTACTTTGAATAACGTTTTCTGCTAACAATATTTTGTTAAGTAGTTTCAAAATTGACTTTCTTTATGTTCATCTATTGGTAAGTTGATTCCCTCCCAAAATTGAATAAAATTTTGGATCCTCGCTTAAGAGCTGATGATTTAAAGGTTTATACTAATTTTCATGAGATGTCCAAGTTCTCCTGAGATTTAAAGATCGTGGTTTAAAGGCCTATACTTATTTCTTGTCTTTATTTGCCTTTGTATTCTTTTTGCTTACAATTGATATGTCATGTGCTCAATCTACACTGTCTAGTTAATTATACATTCGTCTAATTAAAAGCAAATCTGAAATCAAAGAAACCCAAAATTTGCTGGGCTTGTACGGGATTACTTATGCTATGTTTGGAATGTGGAATTGTGGAGGAAAAGAAAAAATTAAAGGAAAACAATAAGAAAGTAAAATAAAGTTAAAAAAAGTTAAATTTATTTCATTTTATTGGTAGGGTTAAAAAAATGATAACAAAGAATAGATATTTGTGAAAAAATTTTAATTTGTACTTGGTTATGTAGCGATCCACAATATAAGATTGTTCGCTTTGTGTTTGGTTAATTAGGTGCAATAGGTTTGGGCTTAGTTAAGTGCAATGCTAATATTTTTTATTGATGCTATTTTAGAATGCTGAGTTATAGAGTTCCAATGGAATACAATACCCATAAGGGTTTAAATTGATTATACGTTGATGCAATATATGAAATTTCACTTAATCTCTACCTAGCTAATATCAGATTGGAGTGTTTCATCGTGTCTCGATATTACCTTGTCCAATCCTTATTCAACTATCCACATCACTACCATATTGAGATTTATTAGCTGTTTTAACTAGCATATTGAGTTTGAGGTCAGACTTAACAAATTTTATAAAACTATATTTGCCAAATTTTACTAGTTCCATTACTACGAACTCTGGCCTCAAGTTTGAAAATTTATTGGTTTTTGTGTTCTCCTTTTTTGTTATTCTCTCTCTCTCTCTCTATATATATATACTAGAAATGAGTCGTGCCTAAAGGCACGGTTGCCACGGTTGCCGAACTTTCATTTCCTTCTTTGATTTTCTCATGTGTAAACAAAAGCTTATTGTTGTGGAATGCGTTTCACCGTAGATGTGCTCTTTAAGCCAAGCTATGGCCACTCATAGCACACAGTAACCGTGCCACATGGGACAACAGTCACTTCAAGTGACCGAATTTATTATATAGATATATATATCTGTTTTTCACCCTCGTTTGGGCAAGTTGTTAGATTTTATTCTTTCATAAGCATTTATAGCACTATATTAAACTTTTTAAATAGTTGCAATATCCTCTTTTTTAGTGACCATTCTGTTGTTAAAAGTTGGATAATTAACGATAAGAATGTTAAAAGAAAAATAACGGAAGATTGTAACTAATTAAAAGATTAAGCTCTTAATTGTTACAAAAAAAAAAATAAATAAATAAATAAAGAAAAACTTAGTTTATTTCGAATAAAACTTATGGGACAAAGTGAAATTTACAGTAATATATAAGTTATAGAGGAAGTAATCATTCTTCTGGCATGTTGATATGTGCGTGCTCATTACTAGATGATTACAAGGAAATATATGATCTTAGCAAGCACAAGAATTAATACTCAACATTTTAGTTTAATAATGTTAGGTATATAATTGTAGTTGACAAATTAGTGAATAAAACAATGATTTCAAACTTGTACTTTTAGACATTTAGCTAAAATGTCAAATGAATAAGTTGAAAAGGTTTCTTAATATTTAAGGAGGTTACTTAAGAAGGTTTCAAATACTTAAGACGGTTGAAAATGTTTCCTAATGCTTGAGGCTGGAAATATTTAAGGAAAGTTTTCCAATGTTCAAAAAGGTTTGAAAATTTTCTAAAACATTTTGGAAATAGAACACAAAATATTGGATTGCTTCAATATTCTATAAGTAGAAACTTTCTTACACAGAACGTAAAATTAAAAGCTACCTCTTTGCTTTAGGGGTTTTCTTCATTTCTTAACCAAATAGCTTTATATTTTGGTGTTTAAATCTTCAAAGATTTGAAGATTGGTCTTTCACTGGAGAGGGTGTATCGTAGATTCAAGTAAAGCTTCACCACAAGGGATCGTTGGATTTGATTGTTACTTTGTAGTTGTAAAGCTTGAAGCACATTTGTTATAGTGAAAGAAGCATGCCTAATCCTTCATATTTGGGACTCGTGATATTTTCCGGTTTAGGCTTCCATGTTAAAATCCTCATGTCTATTTATTTTTCTGTTTTTAGTTGTCTGTTTGATTGGTTGATACTATGCTTTATATATTTTCAAATAACAAGACTAGAAAGTAATCATGTATACTGAACAGAGATTAGCTACGACCAACCAAAAAAGAAGAGCAAAAGATTAAGAACAAGTGCAGCGGACACTACTCTCTAAGGTATAGCAAAAATACAAAATGACTGACACCCAAATCCGGTAATACATAAAGAGAACAAATACATACGTGAGGTCCCTCTCAAACTGCCAGAAGACTGATGGAACTTTATTAAATACTCGCAAGAAGAATGGTAACCATGGAAAAGTAATATTTGGGTGGGTAATTAATTAGTTTGAAGGTGGTGGTGAGGAGAGGAATGGAATAGTTGGCATTGTAGTTGAGATTGAAGGAAATGTGGTTGGGATGGTGGG
>JAVXUM010000023.1:17948730-17961945 GCA_035590655.1 Pouteria glomerata
GCCCAATCTCAATTCGAGCTAACTCAGCCCATGAAAAATATAAGCATATATTTAAACTCATTTTAATTATTTCATTTCCTCAAAAATAATACAAAAATATACCAAAATAAATACCGGGTGTTACATTACCAAATTACTGAATTCTCCAGTCTTATTTTCTTATTCTATTTCCTTAATCTCTTCTTTAATTCCATGCAACCCTTAATTATTTAATTCCCTACAACCTTCCTTATTCTCTTACATCGCTTGTCATTATCTCTTTTAATTCCAGCACTTCTCTTGTGCTCGGCTAACACTATAGCCCTTCTATATTTCATTACGCCACCAATTATTTAACGTGCTTTCTTACTCCTTCAATGCGCTTTCCTATACCTCTGGCCTTTCAACACGTTTTTTTGGGTCTCTGACCTTTCAATATGCTTTTTTTTTTTTTTTTTTTTTTACACCTTTGGCCTTTTAACGCACTTTCTCTTGCCTCTAGTCCTTTACCTTTGGCCTTTCAACATGTTTTTCTATATCTTTAGCCCTTTAATGTGCTTTTTCACACTTTTGGCCTTTTAACACATTTTCTTCACCTTTTAATGCGTTTTATCACATCTCCAATTATTCAACGTACTTCATCACACTCCTAGTGCTTCCATACATCTCCCACAATTCAACACACTTTCACACGCCAATGTGAGTTACATTCAGCTTATGTGTCACATCCGATTCTTAGTCTTCAAATTTAGGTTAGTTATTGTCTTACCTCCCCAAGTTTGAGAGAGATGCTAAGAAATATTGTAATATATTTTTTATATAGTTTCCATATAACATAGGAAATATTTGTTAAGAAATGTTACAACCTATCTTCCATATAGTTTCCTTCTTAGTTAGTAAATATTTTATTACCTTTTGTAGCTTTTCCTATCTTGCGCAGGTTTTCCATAACACCATAAGTAGATACATTTCGTAATGGATTATTATTGTGCGAGTTATATACAAGTTAACTTGTGAACCTAATTATATTCATTTAATGAATCCTTGATTTTTTTTAATTAATATTTAATAGGTAATAAAAAATTTAGCTGATTTAAAATTTTTGAAACATTAATTAAATGTTGGTTATATTACAGACGCACTTATGAGATTTTTTTCTTTTTTGGCATTTGAATATTTGTTTGAATTATAAATTTTTAATTTTATTTTAAAAAAATTATTAAGATAAGTTATTTATTTAATAAAAAAAAGACTTAATTTGGAACTCTAAATTTTTTCAAAAAACTCCAAAAATTTTAAATTTTCTTCGATCAAATTCTAGCTCATATCACTTTGACATCACTTTAACACCAACTTTTTTATTTTTTTAAACTTTTTTAAAACTCTAAATGCCCTCATTAGCTATTCTTAAATACAAAATACATAATGCCGCAATTATATATAATATATATATATGCATCCATGTATTAAACCAGCACCTATTAAATAATAATACATTAAATATTGAATATATATGGCAACAGGCTAAAAAAAGTGTGGCTAGAAATCTTTTCTTTTGAATTTTATTTCTTTTTGGAGTTAGCCTCCTTGTGTGTGTTTATACACCGAATGCATATTGTACACCGAAAAAATGAAATAAAGTAAAATAAAATAAAATAAAATAAAATAAAATGGCAGGTGGAAGTTGATGGTAACTCCGCGTGGTTGAAGGAAGACTTCATTTCTTGTGACTTTGTTTTTCAAACGTCAAAAAGTGTTGTTTCGTTATATTTATACTAACATTTTTGCCTACCAAGCATTCCGAGGTTTCAATTTCATAATTACACCCGTTCTCGTTATAAATTCATAATCACCATATTCCACTCACTTTGTGTGGGCAATTTGGTAATTGCCCTCCTCAATTCAATTTGTTCGTCAGCGGTGACCGGCCACTCTATCACGGCGTTGTCCAGCCGTATCAAAGCTGCCACTGTAGAAACCCCTACGCCGGGAAACCTCACCCGACGACCCTTTGTCCAGCCCGAGTGGTCACCATTCCAGGCTAACGACCCAACTTCGTTCTCTCCGTTCAGCCATTAGTCTATTGACGTATAATAGTCTAGTGGAGTTAGCCACTCCACGCCCAGCGGCGGAGCAGCTCGGCCAGTGTCATCCTGAATCGATCAAATAATTTATAGGTATTCGGGTTTCCAAATACGCAACTCAGTGTCCGGTTCTTGAATCGATCAAAAGATGAACTCTGCAACAGAAAAAACGAGGAATCAGCAAGTGACTTTATGGGTGCGGAAAAAGGCACTGCGCATCAAAGTATCCATTTGAAACAGAAACAGAAACAGAAGCAGAAGCAGAAGCAGAACAAACCCTCCTTTCAAATGCGTTGATCCAACGCCCACACGCATTAAGAGAGATCAGAGATTTGGTTACGCCAAAAGTGTTCCAACTCACACCCACGATCGAAGCCAATTCACACAGTCCTCATTATCTCTACCCACTTCCGACTCTAAAATCTCTATGATTATCTGATTCATTTCTCCCTACAAAGCCCTGAACCATATATATGTACGGTGATCGCAACTAGGGCACACAAAAAAATTGAATAACCCAAAATCGGTCAATCCGACTACGTTGGTTGGATCTATACCAAAATTGATTCGATTTTAATTAACGAAAAAAAATAACAATTCAATATTTTCAGTTCAATTCTCAGCTAATAGACAAAAATAAAAACTAAACTAAAAATAATTAACCCAAACTAACCAAAACCAACTCAAAAAATATGCATGTGTTCATCATATTATGGTTAAGAACTTTCAAGCACAAGTTGTATGTTTTACTTGTTTTAATTTTATTAGTTTATTTGAGCATATTATGAATAATAATTGTCGAGGCTCTGTAAAGGTGATAGTTACTTCTTGAGGAAATATTATTGAAGTATCTTAAGAGTTAACCTAATGAAACTTGGGAATTTTTTGAATTTATGTCCAAATTATTCTTCCTTGAGATCATTCAATTGCATAAGCACTCCTCGCTTCTATTGTGCAACAAATTCTTACTTACCTTGAAAAGTTTTCCAGCAAGTTGTGTGTGAAATCTCTCACTATTGTTTTATTGATATTATTGAGTTTTTTTTCACTCATTCATCTTCAAGAGATTCTACTTTGACAAATTCAGTTGCATCGTCGCTCATCATTTTTTTCTCAAGTCTCATCATTTTTTCTCAACTATGTATTCCACCTCTTTTTAATAATGCTAATAGTAAATAAAAGTTGGATTGACTAATAATTATTATGAATTTCTTACTGATGTTCTTATGAGAATAAAAAGTTTAATGAATGTAACTTATTGATGACTTATACATTGCCCACTTACTAATCCAGTTCTTTCTGCCAAAATTTGAATGCTAATTATATTAGACAATTTTAAAGGTTGAACCCCAACATTGAGAGTCCACACCGCCCCTATTCTAGAACCTGGTAGAGGAGGTAAATTGCAGGATGTACCTCATTAGAGCCGGGTGCGAGGGTTGCTTTTACTACTCTTCAGGGATTTAAACCCCTGTAGTAGCTAGCTGAGACCACCTCACCCTCGCCCTTTCACCACTAAGCTATGCCCTGGGGGCTATATTAGACCATTCTATATCCTCTGTAATTCCAGTCCCACTACAATTCTTTTTATATTGACATGTGATATAAGTTTTGTCGTAATTTGCAATGTGAAATTTATTCCCTTGTTAAGGCATCTTTGGGCCTCAAATTTGTCTACAAATTATGCTGATGCTTCTATGCTAACTCTCGTTCCTCCACATCTTTAGCGATGCCCATTTAATTTAATTTTCTTAAATAGTTAATTTGAATGCCTATGTAAAAACTTGGATTGTAAGTATTATTCAAACTCTTACCAAACTAGTTTTTTCGCACTGGGTAGGGTCAGCTATATGGATTTGATGACGTCAATTAAATCTGTTTAGCGCCATGTGCTCTGTTAGATCTAGGTAGGCAAAGTCATGTTTAATAATTTCTTTTCCAACTGCTCTTGAGTCTCACTCTCCCTCTACTAGTCCACGCAATCTCTATTCTTTCACACCTTTTAACAAGTGTCTCTACTGAATGCCTTCTAACATGATCAAACCATCTTAATCGATTTTCTCTTATTTTATTTTCAATCGATGTTATTCCTACTTTACCTCTATTCTCCTCATTCCTAATCCTATATTTCTTTATGATCCTACACATTTATCTTAGCATTCTCATCTCCACAATCACCATCTTCTGAATATGATTATGATTTATTATCCAACACTCTGATCCATATAACAACACTGGTCTTACGCCACCTTATAATACTTTCCTTTAACCTTGAGGAAGATTTTCTGATCACACAAGACTCTTGAAGCGCTCCTCCATTTGGTCCATCCGACTTGAATCCTATGACTTACATCAGTATCAATCCCTCCATCCTATTATATCATAGATTTAAGGTATCTAAATTTTTCTTTCTCTGCAATCTTTTGAGTGCCCAAACTTACTTCTATACTACCAGTTGTCCTACTTTGACTAAACTTGCATTCTATATGTTCCGTTTTGTATTGACTTAGTCTCAACCCTTTTATCTCAAGTTTCCCACCACAATTCTAACTGAGCATTCACTCATTCTCTCGTCTCATCTAATAAAATAATGTCATATACAAATAGCATACACCACGACACCTCATCCTGAATATGTCTAGTAATATCATCCATAATTAGGGCAAACACGTTCAGACTTAACGTTGAGCCTTGGTGTAAACCAACCGTGATAGGAAACTCCTTAATCTCTCCGCCAGCCATCTGTATAGATGTCCCGGCTCTATCATATATGTCTTTTATCGCCTCAATGCGACACACACTCCTTTCTTAATACTCTCCATAAAATCTCCTTAGGAACCCTATCATAGGCCTTCTCCAATCAATAAGTACCATATGTAAATCTTTTCTACCTTCTTTGTACTGTTTTATTAACCTCCTCAGGAGGAAGACAACTTCCATGGTTGATCTCCTAAACATAAAACCAAATTGATTCTCTGAAATGTTATTTGTCCTTCTTTATTTTCTCTCAGTAACTCTCACCCATAATTTCATCGTATAACTCATCAATTTAATCTCTCGGTAGTTCGCACAGTTCTGAATATCTCATTTGTTCTTATATATGGGTATAAGAATATTTTTCCTCCATGCATCAAGCATTTTCTTTCTCTTTAACACTACATTAAAAGTTTTATCAACTAACTTATGCCATCCTCCCCCAAGCACTTCCAAACCTTTATAGGGATACTATCTGACCCAACTGCTTTCTCATTTTTCATCCTTTTTAATACTTCTTTTACTTCTTCTCTACTGATTCTTTATAGCACATATGATTCAATTTTTTCCTAGAAGTAGTAAGTTGTCCCAATTGTATGTCACTATTGTTGCTTTCATTAAATAACTTGTAGAAGTAACTCTTCTAGTGCTCTTTTATCTCCTCTTCCTTTACTAATATCTTTTCATACTCATTCTTAATGCATTTAACTTAATTTAAGTCCTTAGTCCGTTTATCTCTAACTTTAGTAAACTTGAATATCTCGCTTTTGCCTTACTTAGTGTCAAGTCGCCAATACAACTCCTCAAATGCCTTTGCCTTGGCCTCACTAACTATTTTTTTGGTTTCTCGTTTTGCTTCCTTATACCTTTCCAAGTTCACTTCAATTCGATCCTTTTGTCAAAATTTAAAGCACTCTTTTTTAACTCTTATCTTCCTTGGACGGCCTCACTCCACCACCAAGCCTCTTTGATGTTAGGGCACCCCCTTTGAATTCTCCTAAGATTTCTTTTCCTACCTTCCTAATACATTTTGTTACCTTATTCTATATAGTATTTATACTCTCATTTACCACCCAAACGTCTTCCTCTAATACTCTTTTCCTTAATTTTAGTAGTTTATCACCTTTTAAGTTCTACGATTTAGTCCTTGAGTATCTATACAACTTCTTTCTCCTAGTCCACTTTTGGAGCTGCACATCTATGATCAACAACTCATGCTGGGAAGTCAAGCTCTCTCTCGGTATAACTTTGCAATCTTTATAAGTGAGGCAGTCTGTTTTCCTAGCTAAGAAAAAATCAATCTGTATCCTTGAACAATCACTCTTATATGTCACCAAGTGTTCCTCTCTCTTCCTAAAATATGTGTTAGTCACCATGAGATCATAAGCCACTTCAAACTCTAAAATATCCTTTCCTTCTTTATTTATATTACCGTATTCATATCCCATTTGTACTCCTATATATCCATCTACATCCCGTCCTACATGATAGTTCAAGTCTCCTCCTATGAAAATCATCTCTCATTGGGGTATCACTAGTAGCACTCCTAAAATATGTAGCACTCATTCTAAGTCTTCGTCGATCTACTAAGTCTCGTACACCATCACTTATACTCAGTCCTCTCAATCTCTTTACTTTTCTGTCCCATCCACTTTGTCTCCTGCAAGTAAGCAATTGTAATTCATCTCCTTTCTATTGTATCTACCACTTCCACAAGTTTCTTAATTAGGCTCTTAAATTTCCAAGTACCTAATCTCAGCTTTCTATTTTGGATTAACTTCCTTACCCTCTACACTTGTCCAAGAAAGTGTGAGAACCCTTGCCAATTTAACACCGTACCCAAGTGTCGATGTAGCAATTCTTTCTTATGTATCAATGCACTTAGACTATATAGTGCGTCGCTAAGTAGGGTATGCCCCCCACGAAATTTTGTTAGGTCTCAAATTCATGAAAAAATTCGAATGGTTATCGGCTACCTAACACACAACCATTTTCCTTTATCCAGGCTTGAGACTAGCTATGTTAATAAAACCCCAACATAGGCAGAGTTTATTGTTCAAACTCCTAATGAATAAAAATATATAAGTGATTTGAATTGATACCGCTTGTTCTCTTTCCCCCTTTTCTTCTTTTTCTTGGTTACTTCTTCTTCTCAACCTAATTAATTTCTTTCATTCGTCTACTTGAATCTAATCTGTCCTAAATCAGACACCATTGTTAGCATGCAGGTAAATATGCTGATAGGTTGCTGATGATTATTGCATTATCATCAGATTAATCTTACAACCACAGGACTTAACAACTGACTCTTGTCAAATTCAAGTAAATATTTTCTTCTATTTCATGAATATCAACGAAAGCATATAAATAGCTGACACCTATGAACTGTTAGAGACAGCACCAAAAGCCGCCTGAACAGTATTCACTCAAAACGTATACCATATTCTTGGCAATTATAACGAGATATCAAGCAAGCTTTAACAGATCAAAGTTATGCGTTATGAATAAATCTCATTATAAAAAAGGTCAATCATTACCTTTGCAATCCAGCCTATCCCCTTTCAAGATACCACAACTTACTGTAAATATTTCAAGACTTGAATTCCATGGCTTCTATTAGATCAATCACACCCTCTGATAGCTGTGTGGTAATAAGGAAGAATAAACAATGAACAATGGTGTATAATACCCTGGCCTCTATTAGATTAATCACACCCTTTGATAGCTGAGTGGAAATCACACCCTTTGCAGCGAACAATTATATGACCATTTCGCTTTGGTGGGTAACATTGATAACCTTGCAATTGCAATACAATCAACATATGCTAAAGAGGGAGAATAAACATCCATAGAATATTACTTCCAAGTGACAACTTTCCTAAACAAATTCAATGAGTATGCAAGTAGACAAGAATATCAGTGGCAGAGAAGGACTAATGGCTATAATACTTCTTACCCCATTAATTTCTGTCCCAAGTTGTGTTTTCTGTAAGGCCAATAAATTAGGGATGTTCACGGTTCGATTAATTGTACCATAAACCTAAAAAAAAAAAAAAAAAAAAAAAAAAAAAAAAAAAAAAAAAAAAAAAAAAAACCGATTAAGTTGGTTTTTTTTTTTTTTTGAACCAAAACCGAACCGTACGAACCAGTTATCATTTTATCGGATTTTTTTTATAAAATAATTATCAACCTATAACTAATTAATTATACATTCAAGAATATAAAAACAATCAAAAGTCAAACAAAATTTAACAATAATAATAACATATTAATATGATAAATATAATATATTAATATATAATATATGAAGAAATTATATAATATATATATTATATAATTTATATTAATAATAAAATTCAGTCGATTAACCGAACCAATGGTTAATGTATATTAAAAACCGAAGCCAAAACCAAGAACCAAAAATTAAATTAAAAAAAAAACCTAAACTGAAACCTCAGTTTGATTAACCACAATTTTCAATTTGGTTCAATTTTTCGGTTTATTGGTTTTTTTGGCTCCCCCTACAATAAATAAATAAATAAATGCTAGCACGCAAAGACACATATCAAGCTTCGGTTTAATAACCAAGATGAAAATTAAAATCAAAAGAAGAAGCAGTGTCTTGACTGAAACGCCATAAGCAATATGCAGAGCTATTTGATCACTTGTATATGAGCAACACCGCACCGAATGCCTACTAAATTTCATAAATCATGAATTTCTCAATCTAGTAGTCTTGCAAGTTGTATCATCCCCAATAATCTGGAGAACACCCATACAAAACAAATACAAATCCATACAAAATTATCGAGTTTCTTTCTGATTTTCTTCATGCTTGAAGCTTTTCCTCCAGTCATAGTTTATATCTGGATATAGGTAGGAGTTGATAAATGGGACTCGACCAGAAATTGTTTTCCTCTCAGTTATGCTTTAAGTGCATCAACTTATTATTTAGGGCCAACGTGATTTACTGGGGTGGTCTTTAGACATGGTACAATAAAACTAGTTGAAGAGAGAACATGCAAGTGCCTCTTTACGAGTGCTAAAATTTTAATTCTGTGATACCACTGTTTATAAATTCCACTGCCAACGCCACCAGCAATAAAAAGCAAGTGAAGAAACAAGAAGATAAAATTCAAAAAATTGTAGCTAAAACAGGAGTAAAGGTGTTACTCTTTCTTAGCTGGTCAAAAAAAAAAAAAAAAAAAAAAATCTATCCAAGGGGTAAGATTAAAGGTATTTTCAACTGCTAAAAATTCACTAAAATGTCTTCCAGTGCATATAAGATTACTAAAAGGTGACAGATGAGACTAGTAATAAGTGACCAGCTGTAGACAATTTCTTCCAAATATTGAGATTTTGAAGCAGTAAAAATTCAGCAGTTGTCCCTGGTTTGACAATTCATCCACAACTTGAGTTCAAATAGATTTGAACTCTAAAATTCTATATACCTCCAAGTGATAACATGTTAAGAACATAGAAACAGTCAAAATATGAACTACATTGTAACTTCGCATTACTTTTCAAACTACAACTACAGGGCAACTTGCTAAAGAAAATTTTCAGTTGCCATCTCCTGTATCAGCCATTTCATTGAGAATTATATAAACAAAAAGGCAAAAATACATTTACTATCCTACATGCGCTAACCTTCACATTTCCTATGACAGAAAGTATCTTACAGTGCCAAAAATATATCATCCTCTGCCCCCAGGAACTCCATTCCATCCATACAATAGCAGCCCCCACTTCCAATCTTCATTCTTCCAAAAATTGCAAAACCAAACCCTTTGCCCAAAAACTACACTGCATCCATACCATAGTCACCCCCGCTTCCAATCTTCATTCTTCTAACAATTCCAGAACCAAACCCTTGTCATACTTACTCAATGATGTTGTCACCCCTTTTAATTCTGGTCCCTTTACCCATCATCTTCTTTGTATTCTTCACCACCCATTTCTTCCTCTTCATCACTGGCTTCATGACACCAGGAACCTCTATTTGATGGTTTATTGTTACACAGCTCTCACACCTTTTCTTCACTTCCTCTGTTTCGACTTCCTTATCGTTAGCATTCGTGAATGTCTCCTTCTGCTCACTCATGAGCCCATCATCACACGAATCATCACTATCCTCAAAATTTCCAATGCCAGTGTCTATTTTACAGTCATTGCCACCTAGAGGCATACCATTCTGCGCCTCCAACTCTGCTTCGGGAGTCCCCAAAAACAAAGGCTTGAAAGGAGTCCACGAAGAAAAGCGTTTCCCTTTTACACCAGCAAACCCAAAGGGACGAAACCCAAAACACCAGTACTGACCATTCTTCACAACAGCCGGAGCCGGCGGCGTCGGCATCGCCACTGCATGAAAACCTCTCTTACAGTTGTGGTTCTGGCACCTCAAACAAAACTCCTCATAAACCCTAGGATACTCATAGACATAGTAACAGTAAGGACACACTGTCCAGAAAGTGTCAGCACCTTGTCCCTCCGTATTCTGTTGAATACCGCCACTGCTATGTGATTCGAAGATTCTCAGCTCAGTGTCGAACTGAGTCTTCTTCCCAGTATCCGACAGCACTGCCCACGCGCCGCGGACCAGGTCGAACGCGCGATCCGCGAAAACGAATTTGTTCTTATTAGGGTTTAAGAGTAAAATGAGGTTCTTGAACCGGTTTCTAATGACCCGTGGGTCGTCCGAGTAACGGTTAAGTCCCAAGATTGCGTACCAGTCCGGCCGGTTGCAGTTGAAGCGCGTCTCGGAGGCGGATATGACGTCAGTAACAGCGAGAATCTGGCGGGCGGCGTCGTTTCCTGGGTCGAACTGCTGGGCTTGGAGAGCAAGTTTCCGACAACTGTCGAAGTTGCGATAACGGAGAAATTGTTCGCATGCTCTGATATAGTGTTCTGTCCCGGATGTGTATCCGGATCGACCGCCATAGCCTCTCTCATTCATCCTAGAGATAGAGAGAATTGACGGCGGAGAAAGACAGGCAAATCAGGACAAAGATGGACAGGAATTGAAGGCGAAGAGCACGGGACGGTGGTGTTTGGTTAGTAAAAAAAAAAAGAAAAAAGAGAGAGAAAAGAGAGGTTAAAATTTAAAATAAATAAAAATATTAAAATTTAGTATAAAAATGATATTGTTAAAATTTAAGTTTTATTTAATTTGTTATAAATTTTTAAAAATTATTTATTTTTTATTTAATTGTACAATTATAAATTTATAATTTATTTTATTTTTTTTTTTTATCATTTTAAACATATTCTTAACCGAAAGAAATTAAAAAAAGAAAAAAAAAAAGAAAGGAAACAAAGATTAGATTTTTTTTTTTTTTTTAACCATTTGTTCATGGGTTTCTGGGGAAATGGGGCAGGCCTGCGTTTCCTGGATCTGAATCGTCCGGGAAAGCATTGGTAATAAAATAAGAAAATTATTTGGTGTTCAAGCATTATATGATTTAGAGCATATATTTTCTTTTTTTTTCTTTACTATTTTTTCTTTCTTTTTTTTTTTTTTTTTGATAATTAAACTTTGCATTTGTATTTGAATTATGAGAGAAAAAGTTACAAAATTAGGAGGCCTACCCTGACATTGCATTTTAATTTCAGAGGTTTATTTCATTCATTACATATTTCTATATTTACACTTGTATTTTGTACATTAGTGATCTGGAATGCCTTCCATCTTATCTCCTTTTTCATAAGTCTTAGCAATTGAGAGGTTAGAATAAATATCTCTACGAAGATTCTTCAATTTCTCTCAAGCCATAAACGATAAACAGTAGTAACAAATGCAAGTTTCCTAATGACATTAAAAAGAAATTCTCACTGGTCTTGCCAATAAACCAACTCACCTATTCTATCCAATTGGAATGTTGTTTTGTTAGCAGACAAGGCTCATAGACTTTTGCTTTTCAAATCATTAGAATATCTACATCTAAAAAATAGATGATTCAAGTCTTAATCAACTTCAATACAAAAATTGCAAGTAGTATTAGTTAGAATGCCCCATTTTCAAAACTTATCCTCTCAAAGCAAGTTATAGAATACAACTACAATTAGAATACAACTATAATTAGGAATGTGCTTGCAGAACCAAAGTAATTTATGCCAAATGAATGAGAAGTTCTTATATTTTTCTATTTATCAACAGGTGAATAGGTTGATGATGAAGAGGCAGACCATACAAATTCATCTTGCCTCGATTCAATAAAGGGTTGATTATCAAGGGGTACCTAATAATTATCTTTGTTAAAGCTCCCATGTTGAAAGAGAAGGCCAAGTCCATCTATTATCCTGGATGATTGCTAAGACTAAAGCATGTTCTGATATCCCTGTAATATAAGCTATCCTAGGACCAAATTTGAGTATAAATGATGCTAGCAAATGCTATTGTACCAGAGTAAAGCATTTAATCCATTGTTTATATCTTGGAATAAGAATAGCCTCTTCTCTAAGCGTTAGTATTTCTTCTAGCTCTGTGAGCAATCCTTAGAGATGTTAACACACCAAAAGTTTTTGCCTTTCAAAAGATAGGTTGAACACCATTTCACCCATAGAGAGTCATTATTAATAAATATAGCCCATAGGTGCCTAAGCATGACAAATTTGTTTCAATCAACTATTCTTTTAATGCGAAGTCCTCTTTCATTTTGTGGCTTGCAAATGTCCGTCTATGCTACCTTACAATAGGATTTTTTAAGGTCTGAACCAACCCATAAGAAATTTCTAAGAATTTGCTCAATGGACCTACATATGCTCTTCAGAAGTATGAATCGTGAGCTCCAAAAGAACACTTGAATGCTAAACAAAATAGACTTGATGATTGTAACTCTGCCAGCGTGTGAAAGAGATTTGTTTGCCCAGTTTTTTATTTACCTCAATATTTTATCAATGAGGCCTTTGCAATTTGTAGCTTTACGTTTTGTGGATATAAGTAGCATTCCCAAATACTTAGCTAGAGGAGGATCCAACTGGAATTCTAGATTTGAACAGAAGTGCTCTTTGGCATTTTCATTAAGGCCTCCAATAGATAACTTACTTTTATTTTTGTTTGGCAACAACCCTGAATATTTGTCACGTCCCGAGTCCGGGGACCCCAGGGGTGAGTGAAACACACACAACATGAACCACTAAGCCAATAACATTAGAGTAGCACAACAGTCACGCATTGGACCTACAAAATCTCCCCTTATATATATAGGTCTAAACTGTTATAATTTGGTACTTGTAACACAATAACCTGTACATATCTACTCAACACTGCCAATCACGTATGCAATGGATTTCCAACCCACATTATAAGTACCTACTAAATGACCAAGTAACTTTAAGGTAAAATAGGTTTACATCACTTGGCCTTAAGGCCATTACATACCCCAAAAGAATAAGTTTA
>JAVXUM010000023.1:17976119-17988471 GCA_035590655.1 Pouteria glomerata
GTTATCTATTAGGTACCCTCCTTAAGTCTAGTTTTTAGGCCGTTATATAGCAGTTTTATTTTATGGGTCCACTATGTAACTGTTGCGTTAGCTCTGATCCGATAACGTGTGTTTCATATTATTCTTGTCTTACACTCACTCCCTGGGTCCACGGGCCCGGGGCGTGACATAACTATTTTAATATATGATAATACGCTCGATTTAATCATGTAATATAACAAATTTGTGCATCGTACGAATTGTATCACTAGTTCTTATCTAAAATAGAATACAAATTTACATAAAATTCTAACACACAAAGTTTAAAAAAAAATGTATAAAATAGTATTAACAACAAAAAAATTGCTAAAATTTTCTTATGATGGCTTTTACTTATTATTAACATGACTAAGAGTATTTATTTGTTAATTTCTTTTGAATCAGTAAGAATGTGGATGGATTTGTTTTATTTAATTTTATTAGATTATATTCCTTTATATTAAATTAATTTTTTGTGTTTGTATTTATTTTTTTACTTATTTTTTAGTTGATTTGTCAAAATATGTAAGGTTTGAATTTTTTTATATTTTACTTTTAGCGTGATTGTCAAAATACAATATGTTTGAGTTTTTTAAATTTTATTCTATTACAAATGCGATTGTTAATATTAACTTTTAAATTTTACTTTATTTTTCATTATTAATAAAATTTTATTTATTATTTTTTTTTTTTATGTGTGTATTACAAGAAAAGATTACTCCTTGCTACATTTTTTAATTTGTTAATTCAAAAATACAAGTTATAATTTTTTAAAAATTTAATGCATTTTTTCAATGTAATCGCTGACATAACTTTTTTAGATTTTATTAATTATATACTGTTGTTAAAATTTCAACTTTTTATATATTAAATTTTACCAAAAATCTTTTTTTAGTTATTTTTCAAATTATTTAATACTCTCCTCAGATTTATTACTATATTTATTTTTATTAGATAATATTCTCTTACATTAAAATTATTTTTGTTTATATCTTTTCTGGCTTATATTTTATTCCATCCATTCAAAATTTTTAGATTTTATTTTAATTTTTAACTAATTGCTAATTAAATTTATATTTTATTTCTTATTATTAGTAAAATTTTAATTTTTTTCATGTATCATATTGCAAAGAAAGTCTCTTATTTGACTTATTTTTAATTTATTCATTAAAATATACAAAATATAATTTTTAAAATTTGTTCTATTTTTATTTAATGTGATTTTTAAAATAAATTTTTCAAATTTTATTAAACTTTTCATTATTCTTAAAATTTTTAATTTTTTGTGTACTAAATATTGAAACTTTATTTAAATTCCATTTTAATTTATAGTCATATAATAAAATTCTTTTTAATTAGGGATTTTAGTTAATCTAATTTTATTTAATAAAAGTATAGTGTATTTTATAAGTGAAATTTTTACCCATTTGAAATTTTTATCGTTATCCACTTTTTTATCTACATTGATTATTATGTTAAAATAAATTTATGCTTTTTGACTATTATGTTAATTTTTATATTATTATATCAAGATTAAATATTAGATTTCAATTTAGATAAAAATTAAATACTAAGATATAAATTTATGATCTTATTAAAAACATAATTTTACTAGACATATTTTTATGAATTTATTTTAAATTTTAGTTATACATTTTAGATTGCTAGAATGCATTATTTTAAATTATATTTTGTTAAATATAATTTTATAAATTTAAAAATATAAATATATGTTCATAATTTTATAAAAATAAATATGTATTTCAAAACAAATCTATTTAAATTTATTACAAATTTTTATCTGATTTATCATTTAATTAATTATTTTTTATCATAATATTTATAATAATATAAATATAATTTATCAAATAAAATAAAAGATAAATTATTATTTAACAGCATACATTTTTAAAATTATAAATAATTTAAAATTTCTTATAATTTTTATTTTAATAACAATTAAATTATTTTATAATATAAATTTAGAATTATAGTTCAATTCAAATATTATCATTATCTCCCTTCATTCTAGTTTGACAATTGAGATCAAATAAAATTAAAATTAATAAATTTTATTAATAAAAAGTAAAATAAATTTTTATTATTTTACTTGACTAATTTAACATAATATTTCAAGTCATTCATATTCTCGATGAATATAACTAAACGATAATAATAATTTACTTGTCATGTAATATTTTAATTAGTAAAAATAAATTAATTATACATGTAATTTATTAACAAATTAAAAATTTATTTAAAGCTTAATTATTTTTTACATATAGTTTAATAAAAATTATTTTTCTTAAGTAATTATTAACTTAAAACTTTATCAAGAATTAAAATAAATATATAATATGATAAATTTCAGCATTGCACG
Organism: Pouteria glomerata; assembly: GCA_035590655.1. NCBI lineage: Eukaryota > Viridiplantae > Streptophyta > Magnoliopsida > Ericales > Sapotaceae > Pouteria > Pouteria glomerata. The sequence goes on from JAVXUM010000023.1 coordinate 17,978,518, forward strand.
AGTTTAATTATTAGTAATACAATAAATGCAATACAACTATGAATTTTATACAATATTAAAAATTTATAACATATAAATATTATCAAGTCCGATACCAGATTACTAACGAGCCCAAATATAGATAAATAAAATACAAACTTGATGAATCCGGGTCCACCTCATTCCCGACCCAACAAGGACCCGCTTATATGCCTATCTGCAATCAATAATTATTAACAATAAAACCACTTCAGAATCCCAGTCACAAGCCAGAATCATGTACAACACTCTAGCTAGACCAGAAATAAGTTCATATATATATACACACACAAGAGTGTAGGAAAGCATGAAATGAGCCCATCTGCTCAATTAAAACTAGTGATTATTTCACTTGAAAGTTTGGTTTTCAGTAACGGGAACAGAAAATGGAAAGGGAAATAAAAACAAAAGATGATGAAAAATAAGCGCATATTTAGGGACCGTTTGGAGCTCTTAAAATTTCAAAAATCTCTACAAACCTCGAAATACGAAAATCACTATAAATTTCTATAAAATATCTACAGAATCTCTATAAATCTCTACAAATATTTATAATCACTACAAATCCCAATACATTTCTATAAATTTCTAAAAAAGTTCTACACAAAACTCCCAAAAATCTTCTGTTAGAATCCGTTCAGACAAATTTTTTACTGTTCATTTCTATTTTTTTATAGTTTGTTAGTTGTTCCCCAAAATACCAAAAGGTTGCTAGACTACATTTCATTGCAATTTGTGGAGCTCCCCTTATATGAAAGACCTCCAGTACCTCTTAAAACCAAAAAAAAAAAAAACTTACGCAGATATTCTCGCTACTACAGTACCACCAGGAAAATTGCCATTAAAAGTTCAAAATTTCCATCCCTTTTGTCATTTATATTTTATTTTCCTAGACTTTTTCTAATATGTGGCTGCATTTCATGACTCTTTGAAAAAGCTTGTTAGGTGGGAGAAAACACAAAACAAAAACATAATGCTTCACATTTCTCTTTCTATTTTTCTAATTTTCTACTATTTCTGAGCACCAAACAGAATACGAATTTATCAAAACGCACAAAATGTTTTGCTAGTTGTGACACAAGAATTAAACCGGTCTTAAAGCTCTGGGTTAGCAGGCTCAGTCCCATATTTCCCAGAAATCTAGCACAAGCACCTGTTAAATCAATAATCTGAGACTTTGTGTACATCTGAAGGAAATAAACACCAAGCAGATACTACGGGGAAGAACAATAACATAACAGCTCAATTTAAAGCTCAATTCAAGAATTTTCAGCCACAATGAGAAGGTACATTGACCAAATATAAACCAAGGAGATGAGTAAAAAGAAAATTATTGGGACTTTCTGTAAGTTCAGTTCTCAGAAATAGACAGAATTGAAAATGTTTAACAAAAAGTAATGCAGGCAAGTTCATTTCTCACCCTTAATTTTTTTCAGAAATCCAAACCTAAATTGATGAAGAGAGTTTTTAAGAATCAATGAAAAGATACTATACAGTGCAGCTGCAAGTGATTATTATTATTTTTTTATTTCATTTTATTTATTTATTTATTTATTTTTTTTGGGGGGGGGGTGTTTAGGAGCTCTGAACTCTTAATAAAATCTATTCGTTCAAATTTAAATATAAAATTGAATTTGTAACTCTTGCTCAAGCTCTCCTCTCTCTCTTTTCCCTTTTTGAGGCAACTGTGTGGAGCTGGAGTGGTCGAAAATAATATGAAATAAATAACATATAATCACTATAAGAATATTGCTGGACAAATGCATAAAAGGCTGCTTACCATTTACTTCGCTCTTTCTACTGATGTTCTGCCAAAATTTTCCCAGGATAAAAGAAGCCTGAAATAAATGGTTGACGTGTATTTGAGTAACAGAATCAAAGTAAGCCTTACCGGAGCAGCACAGACAATCTTCAGTAATATCCGATGGAACACTGCAACTTTCTACTCCGCAAGGAAAACACCAAAGATGCATAAATTGCAGTCAAATACACCACAGATAATCCTACGTAGACACAAAATGTAGTAGCACAAACATATAGATACCTGAGGAAAGAATGTACATCATTAATGTTAACCAAAAATAAGTGAACTCGTGTAAAACAGGCTCATACACCCATGAAGGAAAAACCAAGCAGCCAATTTATTTGCAAATTAGCGCAAGGCAGCAAGGGCATGTTATTCATGGAAATAAGATAATATGCATTTCCAATGAAACAACATTATACAACATTGGCCAGTAACTTATAAAATCAGTTGCCACCCAACAAGCATAAGATTAAAAGCTGATTGGAAATAAATGCATTATTGAATCTAATTTTCAACAAAATAATACTTACTTTGGAGAGAAGACGCTCCAAACAAATAAATGATTCCTCATTTGCAGCAAAACAACGGTGTATGCAAACAGAAGAATGGAGTTCAAGCCCAGTGGGATAAGACAAGGAAAGCTAAGAGTCATCTTCAGAAAATGGCCAATAACGGCATCCTTTGAGTTCGGGAGAGAGTTTGTCTCCTTCGTGGACATATACATCACCACAGTAAGAAGAGCTAGCATGGGGGAAGCATAGGTGATAATGAACATTAAGATGCCAGAAAACAATGTCGAGTGACTTGAGATGCCCTGGCAATTGAAACAATCTCAGGAAAATTAGGCAAGCCTTAAGAGCTTTTTCAAATCAAGGCAATATTGCAAGTTATGAGCACAAATCGTTGTCAATTTTTAAGGATGCCAGTGAGGAGGAAGTACAACGAAAACTCCAGCAACATCGATAGTAGCAAGAGTGTTGGTGTTACCAAGAGAAAAATGGCCTGCTATTCCCAAAGAGTATACTGCAGCAACCTAGTAAAAAGAAACACATAGTAGCCACAATAAGCTGTTTAATGCACTAAAATAGACTAAAATGACAGAAATTGGCATGCATTACGTAAACATGCTAATTCTATATAACCCATTTGCACAAATGTCAATGTTGGTTGCAAATGCAAACGTCAAATAAAAATTCATCAAGGAATAAAGTACAATCTAACAAGGAAAACACCATGAGAAAAAAAAAAAACAAAAAAAAAAAAAAAAACAATCTTCAGTTCCTCGTAACCAATTAATGTTGGGACACATCCTTGTCCATCATACTAGCTAGAAAAAAAAAGACAACCAGAGAGAGAGAAGAAGAAGAAGAAGAAGAAGGAGAAGAAGGAGAAGAAGAAGAGAACATCTTAAGTCACATATTGACGTGTATACGTGCGTTCATCCCGACGCACCAGTGCATCTCCGTCTCAAACTTTCCACTCTATTCAGTTTTTGATATTCAGAAAAAACTAAGGCAAACCCCAAATTCTTGTATGAATAAGAGGAACGGGTTGGCCCAATGACAACTGCTCTAGTAAATAAGCAATATAAAACCAAGCCCTTTTACAAGCAAGTCGGTGGTATAAGGAAATACGCTATTCTAACTTTAGATGAACCATATAGAATGGTCACAGGATTAGATATTGTCAAAAATATAGATATAGTTAGAATAGGACTGACTTTGATTTTATTCTCCTTTCCTTTTGCGTACATTATTGTAATCATTTTCTAACTTGTACGTATCTCCTACATGTGTAAATATATGCACAGAAAATCTTAAGGGTTTCAAACGTTTGATTCAAATATTGTTACTTAACATGGTATCAAAGCAGAGATCCTTACGTATTTAGTTTTTTCTTATCCAGTTAGGGTTCTTGTGTCTGCATCAAGAAACCGTAACCATCCATTCTGGACTAAGAACATCCAATTCCAACACAAAAATATCTTATTCTAGTAGTGTTTTTTGATTTCCAATGGCATCCGATTCTAGTGCTCTTTCAATAGACTCCAAGTCAACGATTCTACTACTTATCCTAATATTTGATTACTCGGAAGCTGAATGAGAATAATTACCTTCAATGCCCAAGACATTCAAGATTGTCTTAACTAGCCACAATAAATAAATGCATCTCACTAAGTCTGCCCCAACGTGCACTGAGAAGGCTTATGAATCTTAAATTCAAGATAATGCCAGTATAGTAAAGCCTATTACGGAATTCTGTGAAACCAGATATTGCAGACATAAGCCTCACCTAGACACTTGAAAGATATTTGCAAATACAATTGCCTGTTGTATTTCGGTGATCTCAGATGTATTTACAATGTATCCATCAACTTCTTCAAACTAAAACAGTCTGAAAAATACACCACCTAAAACTTAGCTCCTCTAAAGAGGATATATGAGGGTATAATTATCTTCAACCACTATTTGCTGATATTAATGAGATGCAAAAACAAATAGAGCAAATGGTTTACTCAAGTGCCTTACTGGTGTTGATCCTGAATCTAAACTAGTGGAGTAGCCTCTCTTTCTTCTCTCTCTTCCTTTGCCGAGACATACTCTTGAGCCCCTTGCTAGTTGCTTCTCAAAACTCTTCTTTAGTTGAATCTGAGTCCACACGTTCAACACTTACTAGTCAAACAGTAATTTATCCGATGACTAATGGGAATAATACTTGAGATAGTCATGATAACAATAGAAAAGGAGAACGTAATAGCAAGGGTAAATAACCTCGACCCAAGTATATATATTGTGGGAAGGTGGGACACATCTATGTGAGTGTTGGATCCTATATGACAAACCTGTACGGCATATACAACCACTACTGATACCCCTGCTTTTACCGACGTTCCTAGTAGTCGTGAGACTACTCCATCTTCATCATCTCTTAATTAGTACTTTATATGCATTGATGTCACATTCTTCTCTGGGTCACAGCCTGTCTTCTCTTGATGACAGTATTCCCATAACTGTTATTCAAGTGGTGCATCCCTCATCTTTCAGTCTCTTCTGATCCTAATTTTTAGGTTTATATCAAATCTTATCCTCCTGCAACTTTAGCTGCTCCACCCTCTTCTCCTGAGTCTACAATATCAGTAGATGTACATGTACCTCTCATCACGTTTGTAAATGTCTCGTATCATACTTTTTTCTCTTTCTTATCATACTTTTGTTTCATCTTTATTTCCATTATTTATTCATAACTTTATGCAGAAAGTTGTATCTCAAACTGGATGGTGTTCTGCCATGAAAAGTGAAATGTCGTCTCATCAAGCCAACGATACTTGGGACTTGATCACTCTTCCTCCTGGAAAATTTATCGTTGGATGTAGATGGATTTATATAATTAAGGTACACTCTGATGGCTCTGCTAAGAGATTGAAAACTCATTCCGTTGCCAAAGAATATACACAGATGTATGGACCAGAGTTTTCTAAGCCTTTTTCCCCTATTGCCAAGATAACTTTAGTTCATCTTCTCATTGCTGTCTATCATCTATCACTAGCTCCTTCATCAAGTCAATGTCCAGAATGCACTCTTTTATAGTGATTTGGAAGACAAAGTCTACATGGAACAACCTCCTCGATTTGTTACTCAAGGAGAGCATGGGTTAATATGAAAGATAAAGAAATTACTATATAGCCTAAAACATTCTCCTCGAGTATAGTTTGGAAGATTCAGTACTATAGCTATGGAATTTGATCAAACTCAATGTGGTATTGACCATTCTTCATTCAATTGACATTCTACTCATGGAAGCATATGGCTTTTAACATATATGGATGACATTGTTATCAGAGGTGATGATACAAAAGGTATCACTAATTTGAAGTCATTTCTTCGAAGTAAGTTTAGCATTAAAGATTTAGCAATTCTCAAGTGGCCACACTGAAAGGTACGCTCTTTCTTATCAGTCAAGTAGTAACACTTTCGAGAAACGAGTACAACGGGGTCCATTGAAGCATTTCTTGGACATTGAGATAGCTTGGTCACCCAAGGGAATTGCTGTCTCACAGAGAAATTATATTCTAGACTCGTTGTTTGAAGCAAGTATGGTAGGCTTTGAACCTATAGAGACTCTGATGCATTCCAGGTAAGGGTGTTGCAGGTAAGGGTGACTTATTAGATAATCAAAATCCATATAGGAATTTGATTAAGAAGTTGAACTACTTGATAGTGAAAAGACCAAATATTTCATGTACTATAACTATGATTAGTCAGTTTCAAGAATTACCTCATACCCGTAATTAATAAGCAATTATCCGAATTTTGTGATATTTAAATAAAGCACCTAGAAAAGAATTGTTATATCAGGATAATGGACATACCTCATTTTAGGGATATACATATATACAGTGGGCAAAGATCATTGCATCTTCTTTAAAGGTATTCTAAAGTTCTGGAACGGTAAGAAGTTGTGGGTACCCCTCCCGCGGGAAAACAACCCACGACTAACGGTCATGGTTTTTCCCGCGAAGTGTAACCGCTGCGCCACTTTGATTAGCAGAACTCAACCTTTCCGCGGGAAATGTACCCACCGCGGGGCCATCACATCTCCTTGAACTTGGAACAAGGTTCAAGTATCCTTAACAACTTAACCTAACTCGCGGGATCCTCGGGGATTCAGTGGAATGGAGGCTGGAATCAGAGACTGTTGGACTTTCCAACCAATCTAAAGAGAGAGAACCATTAATGGGCGACCCTTCGCCCTCCCCAAGGTACGATGAACCAAGGCCAATGCATGCACCATGCATTAAATGCCTTGTGTTCCCGCCTAAATTATTCTCCTATAAATACATGGCCCGTCTCTCCTAAGAGGGGTTACTGAGTTTGGTCATCTCCATTACAATCCACTCTTTCTCTCTCTTGTTCCGGATCGCTCTGGTTCTCATTCCACCGGACTCCGGTGAGCTCGTCGTTATCTGTCAATATTATTCCCGAAAACTAGTGGGTTCTGCTCGCATTACCCCTACCTTTCATACATTACTCTGCTAGGGAAGAGTGTTGACTTATTAACAATGACGAACAACCAGAACAACAACGAGAACGGCCCACGAGAAGGAGAATCGACCTCGGAGGTAACCGCCATTGTAGACCAGATGAGAGTGCTTACAGAGCAGGTGTTAGCATCCCAGCAAACCCAAGCGGCTATGCAGCAGACACAGCAGATAATGATGGAAGCATTAAGAACCCTCCAGCAAACTCTGGCGTTCAATCACCTCCCTACCCCGGCTGTTTTGCCCGTTATTTCAGAACCCAGCCTTACTATAACTCCACAGAACGTGGGACATTAGGGTATCCCTCAGACCGTGCTGTCCCAAGTAAGCCCTTTAGCACTAAACTTCACCCTTGGCCAAACATCAATCCAGCACACCCCAGTCAACCCAACTCCTAGCCAAACACCAACTCAGCAAACTCCAGCCAACCTAAACCAAATCCCACCTGTTAACCAAAGGGCACCTGTTGCCTCGTCTCTTTTTCAAACTCAACCTCCTGTCACCGCGCCCACGGAACTTCCTATTTTGACACTGGATCAGTTAAAGTCCCATGTCAGGGAATTAGTCCAGCAAGAAAGTGGTTCTGGCTGTGCAGGATTAGATTTGGATCTGCAACCCTCGTATCCCGCGGCAATCGCCAGTATTCCTTATCCAGAGGGTTACGCCGTTCCGAAATTTGTAAAGTTCGACGGGAAGAGAGGAAATGCAAGAGAACACATTGTTCGGTTCATCGATTCCTTAGGAGTGTATGCTCAGGATCATAACCTGCGACTTAGGGAATTTTCCAAGTCCTTGACTCACCAGGCTTATTCATGGTACGCCAATCTCCCGGTTGGATCCATAAAGTCCTGGGATGAGTTGGTTAAGAGGTTTTATGCTAAGTTCTTTTACGTGGATGAGAGGTTGACAGCGCTCCACCTAATGAGAGAGACTCAGAGGCACGGAGAGGATTTATTGACATACGTTCGCCGTTTTAGAGAAAAGACGATTGATGTTCAAGATCCGATATCAGAGGTTCAGATAGTGAAGATGTGTATAGAAGGAATGCACCCGACGTTTAAAATGCACTTGGTGAACCATCAGTTTTCTGATTTCTCTGGACTTTGTTTAGCCGCGCGAAACCTTAGTGAGACAGTAAAGGGGTCATTTAGACAGTTCAATGCATCATCTTACCCATCGTCACGGGGAAGTCATGATGCCTCATGGAAGGGGAGGACGCAGCAAAGAGACGGAGTATATGCCTTGGAAAGTGAAGAGGCAGCTCCAGCCTATGGAAGGCAAAGGGATCAGGGAAAGCGGCCGAGGACAGACGAAGGGCCGGCACCTTTCCCTCCTCATGTTTCGAATACAGATTTAAAAGATTTACTGGAGGCGTGGGTTGAAGATGGTGCGGTTACACTCCCAGAACCGCGAAATCCCCCGACGAAGCAGGAAGAAAGCAAGCCAGGATTTTGTATTTACCATAGAACAATAAGACATCCCACGAAGGATTGTTAGGCATTTCAGAGTTTATTTCACAAGATGGTGAAGAACAAAAACCTAGAGATCACCCCCCGAGATGTTCTTAAAGATCCTTTGCCGCGACATAGAGATAACAGGAATGTGATGATGATCTCGCATCACGAGGAACTGCAAGAAATCCCAGTATGTGCAGTAAGTGTGCCGACACAGGAAACATGTCCGAGTTTTAAGGATGTAAGAGCAGAGACCTTTGAGAAAGCTCAAGGATTCAAACGGTTCTTTAGCCAGTTGGGGCTCACTAAGGAGACCGGGATAAAAGCAGTCAAAGCCATACTTAAGGCGGTAGAAGAAAACCAAGAAGAGTGCAAGGAAATCGGTGGGTCGTAGGGAAGATTTTCAGAGATAATGTGTTGTCCCTTAATTTTACAGAGGGGGATAAACAAGTCCAACACCCACACAACCGCCCACTGTACGTCCCAGTAGAGGTCAATGGTACGGAATTTTCAAGGGGATTCTTGGATGGGGGGCTTCCATCAATATTCTCCCCATCGCAACTCTGCACGCTGCAGGAATTTCTAGAACACACTTGGTGAGGGAACCCATTACCATCAACGGGTTCGGAAGTCAAGAGCAAAAATCGTTGGGGTATGTGCAAGAATCTTTGAAGGTGGGAGAAATTGTGGCCCCCACTAAGTTCCATGTCATTGATTCACCCACCACTTATCATATCCTTTTAGGACAGGCGTGGTTGCATCGATTCGCGGCAGTTCCATCCACATATCACCAATGCGTAAAGGCCATATGGAATAATAAAGTGATCACAATTAATGGGTCCTGTAAGCCGTTCCAAGCAGATGAGGTATATATGGCAGACGTGGTATTTTACTCTGAGGTAAACGAAGAGCCAGTATTTTACTCAGGGCACCACATGTTTTCTTTTATGGATGGGTTCAGTAGGTATAACCAGATTAAGATGGCCCCGGCGGATGCCCAACAAACAGCTTTTCGAACCCCTATAGGCAATTTTTTCTACACTGTCATGCCTTTCAAGTTGAAGAATGCGGGGGCAACCTATCAAAGGGCCATGACGACTATTTTTCATGATATGTTTCATAAGCAAGTTGAATTTTACATTGATGATCTAGTGGTCAAATCGCGGCAGAATACATCTCACGTTGAGGATTTAAGAAAGGTCTTTGATAGATGCCGGAGACACAAGTTGAAGATGAATCCTCTCAAATGTGCTTTTGGGGTGACAATTGGCAAATTCCTGGGATGTATAGTGCATCACCATGGAATTGATGCAGATCCAACAAAGGTGTTAGCCATAAAATGAATGCCGCAGCCAGCTAGTCAGAAGGAGCTCAAAGCTTTCCTAGGGAAGGTTTTGTATTTACGGAGGTTTATCCCGGCCTTAGCTGAAGTCACACAACCTTTCAATATGTTGTTGAAAAAAGATGCTGAATTTGAATGGAGAGAGGAGCATGTTAAAGCTTTTGAAGATGTGAAGAGAACATTAATTTCTCCCCTTACCATGATACCCCCGCAGCCAGGGAAACCTTTGTTGTTATATTTGACTTCCACCAGCAAGTCAATAGGAGCGTTATTAGCTCAGAAGGTTGAAGGGCAA
>JAVXUM010000023.1:18050617-18066353 GCA_035590655.1 Pouteria glomerata
AGTTTCCTTCCACTACCCAAAGATTTTGAATCCTCTTTGGCGACCAAATTTAATAGTTAGTCGCTAAATGTAACCTTTTAGCGACTACTTAGTCGCCGAAATATTTACATTTAGCGACTAAGTGTTGTTTGGTCGGTGAAAATTAGAAATTAGCTTCCAAATCATATTTGGTCGGTGAAATTTAATATTTAGCGACCAAACCGCAATTTAGTCGCTAAAAGTGGTCGCTAAAGATGCTATTTCTTGTAGTGTCTGGCAGTGATAGTAGTCGACCGTTGAAAGAACTAGAGTGAAGGAGAAGAGAGAAATCGGAGAGAAATGGATTGAGAGAGAACAAACTACGCTGGACCCGTTGTTAGAAGATTTAAGTTACAGGGTTTTGTCAATAGGCTTAACGACACCCATGCATGTCGTCAGTGCCACCGACGACATGCATGGGTGTTGCCGATTGCACTAACAACACCTTGGTAAATTATCTCATGCAACTCTTTTTATATAAATTTTGAAATTATTGGATATAGTTACGTAAATCCCCCAATACCGACAAACTTAGGGAGTGTTTGGCACGATAATATTTGTTAAAAAACTTTAAAAATCTCTGAAAATTTTTAAAATTTTATCTCACTACATGTATTATGAATTTGTAATTTATCTCACTTTTTATCACACAAAATACTCTTTCATGTTTGTGAGGTTGCGGCACATGTTCACCAAATGAGAGAGCCTGGCACGTACAAGAGCAAGGCTTCAAATTTGTGGGGTTGTACCAGTTTTCCCGGTAATGGGACGCAGTCGATGCCCAAAACAACCAACTACGTGTTCCCATTTCATGCTTTCTCTTACAAAATTCAATTGCGCTTTCTATACACACACTTTCTTTCTCTCTCTAAAAATCATCACTTTGGTCTTCGGTCTCCCCATGGATTAAGAATACGACGTTATAGTGCTTGGGAAGGGTCTCAAGGAATGCATTCTCAGTGGTCTTCTCTCGGTTGATGGACTCAACATAAACCCGACCTTCAATGTGTCTATATATATGCTTGTATATTAGTTTTGTATTGACCTCAAGAATTGCCATAAATTCTTCGTGAATTTGATATTGCATTTTTGAAGCTGGTTAATTGACGATCATATCTATCATTTATTTCGACCGATCAAGGTCTGATTTGTCTAAGGTATTACCACGTACTATCAATGTCATATATTATGTGTATATGTATATATTACCTACACATACATATCTCTCATGTGTAGCGTAGATATGTTTATTTTATTATTTAGTATTATTATAATGGTAGATTCGGCTGTACTGATTTTTATTGAAAGCCATTCCATTAACAATAACCCGAACATTAGGGTATTTACAAGATCACCTGAACTATAATCTAGTATCAGTTTATCCCTTCAACTTAAAGAATTACACATTAACCCTCTAAACTATTAATTTGTTGCAATGTGCTCCTTCTTTACACCAATATTTGCAATTTTAACAGAATTCAGTCAACCAATGTGGATATAAGGAAAGGAAAACATGTTCTATACTTCTATAAATTTATGATAATATAGTAGTACTCATAAACATCTAAGAACATTTTAGTTCTATAATTTTCGTAGACCACTTAGAATATTTTTGTCAATTAAGATTTTGTACTATGATTTTTTACTTACATAAGTTTATGTGAGGGCATTTTAGTTGCTAATAATTTTCTCTTCTATCTCACTTATGCATTTGTTGAATGAATAAATTTTGTCAAGATCACAACTATTAGTGTAGGAAGGGATACATTGTTAACAATTGAGGTTTAGGGTAAGGATACACAAAATACTTGGAACAACTTGAACACTAAACCAATCCAACCAATTCGGGTTGGTTTTCTTATGGGTTTCAAAATTATTAACACAAATTTTCACCGATTCAGTTATGGGTTAGCCTATTTTAAGACCCAACCCAAACCTTTTCTTCCTTAGTTTGAATTAGATGAGCATAATACTTTTAGTTTAATCTCATTCATTTCTAATTTCTGTATAACACTATCATTAATCAGAAAAATATGCAAATTTGCACTCTACAATGTAGATGTTCTTAGAGAGTTTCATATTAGACCTAAGTCAAGGACGGATGCAAATAATGGTAAGAGGGGTCCACTTACCCCATTTGAAGCAAAATTTCTATAGGGAATAATATAATTTTTTGGGTTTTTTGTAATTTTGCCCCATAGAATATTCCCCAAAATAAATTGCTTCAATATTTCAAACAATTTACAAGCTTCACCCCTACTTTTATGTTAGGTATACTACCTACTTTGCCCGTGATTGTCGGTTTGACCCCTATGTAACAAAATCCTAAACCACCAACTTAAGTGGATAGGATATAGAGTTTGCATAGATTTGAAGCATTAGATTCACAAAGAAATAAGATATGTAGTGTTTATAGAGCGTCTAAGCCATTTCTTAAAAACATATGGCTTATCCACTATGTAACAATGACCTTTTCATTTTTTCTTCGATAATATGGTAGATTTCTCTATTTATTATAATTTAGATATACAAAGTAAGCACGCCTAGAACTATAGGTCTTTATCAAGGCTCTACATTTAGTCCTTATCTGTTTGCTTTAGTTATGGATAAATTGACTAGACATACGCGAGAAGAAATTCTATTGTGTACGTTATTTGTTGATGATAGAGTTTTAGTAGAAGACACAAAAGATGGAGGAAATGCTAACTTAGAATTTTGGAAAGAAATGTTAGAATCATGAAAATTTAAGATACGTAGGATTAAAGCTGAATATAAGAAATGAAAATTTAGTTTTATTCAAAATATAAAAGAATAGTTAGCATTGAAGGTCAAAAAAAATACTTAAAGAGTGCACAATTTTGATACTTATGATCTACTATACAAATGAGGGATATACTGTTGGGAATGTTACGCATAGGATTGAAGCGTGTTAGATTAAGTGGAGGAATGCATATGGTGTTTGATATGATTGTTGTATACTTTTTAAGGTTAAAAGAAAATTTTATAGGATAGCGGTTATAACTACTATTTTATATGGTCAAAGGGTAGGTGATCGGACAACAAAAAATAAAAAGTAGCATGTTACTACAATGAAGGTAACCAAGATGAGAATGCTAAGGCGAGTCTGTGGTAAAATGAGAAATTACAAGATCAAGAATAAATGGATTCAGGAGCTGGTAGAGGTAACATCAATTGAAGATTAATTGAGAGGAAATCGATTAAGGTGGCTTAGCCATATAAAATGGAGACAATTGGGGGAGTTAAGTAGGAGGAGTAATTGCATTCAAAGCATGGGTAATACACAGGGCATGGTAGCCTAAAACTAGTGTAGGTATAAATAATAAAGAAATATGTAGCTCAAGGTAGTTTAGCATAGGAAATGAGCCTTAACCGCATGCAACCGATCCCATATAATTAGGAAAATGCTGAGTAAGTAGATATATAGAGCAAGTGATGTTTAGCTTTGCTTTAAGCAAGTTTAAGACCCAAAGCCTCTGAGGTGGAACTAAGCTATGGAATTTATTTCAATTTTTGATAAAAGGTACCACAGGTAAATGGTAGTAGTTTTCACTTGTCTAGTCTTTTATATTTTTCTTTGTTGATCATTTGTTGCCATTTAAATTGCAGGTTTTTAAATCAGTGTCAGTGTCCCTGTTTCTTAGCTCTTACGTCATCTATAATGTCTCTAGATCAATCAAACACCGAATTGCTTTCTGAAGATGCTTTGTGGCTTGTTTGTTATCCTTTTTATTTACTTTTTAGTCTTTTTTCCTGGATATATATTTGTTAGAATGCTAAAATTAGGTTAAAGTACTAACTGATTAGAAGTTTTTGGTGCCTGTTTGGATCAGGTTCTGCACATGGATAGAAATGATTACTATGGTGGAGAATCCACCTCACTTTATCTCAATCAGGTAGTATCATGCTTTAAAAACTTAAAATTACAGTAGTTGGTTGTCAAAAACGCCTTCTAAGTTTATATAAGCGATTCAGGGGCAGCGACACATCTCCAGAACAGTTGGGTTCGAGCATAGATTACAATGTTGATATGCTACGTTTATTATCTTTATTATCTTTGTTTAATATTCTTCTCCAGCTTCTAATAGGTAATGCAACAATACATAAGGTTTCTGGTCATCTATTGTTATAAACATATCTATTTTTGAATTTATTTATTTTGTACAATGAATCGACCATTTCAGCGTGGCTTTACTAACTCATAAGCTTCTAGTCTCTGTAAATTCAAGAGTCCATAGTTGAGGCTCAGATCCAAATATATAATTTGACTTGTTGTGTGGAGCTGAGCTGAGCCTTAATTGAGAAAAATTTCAAAATACCAAGAAGCTAACCTGGTCTGTTATCTCATTAGGTCCATGTTTGTATGTTTGCATCTTGTTATCCTTTTCATCTTGTCTCATTAGTTCCATGTTTGCATTTTGTTATCCTCTTAGGTGTGGGAATTAACTATTTCTGTTTAAATCTACAGTGAATCTCTTCAACTTTCATGATGCAAGAAATACATGGAATTTTAACTTTTTGCTAGATCAAAGGAGTAGAATTTTGAAGTAGAATTTGCAAACTTGACATTTTCAATCATCTCAAAATTCAATATGGATAGAGGGCTTTGGAAATTTGCAGCTGGACTAGTTGATGAATACTGCAGTTTAGATCAACATTGCTAATGCCACTTGATACTCGCCTAGAAAAGAGAAACCGATAAAAAAAAAAAAATTTCAATACAGCTTTCTTTAACTAAGTAGGAAAATTTGTTGATTGACTACATTTATTAATCAGATGTTAGCCGTAAGTTCAGTAGATTTAAGTGTGATCATGGAGGTCTGATATCCATCGGTGGTTAATCTTTTATATAGCTCCTCAGACCAAAATAGGACCTTCAGAACTGAGATGTTTGACAAATGAGAAGTAGATAGAAAAATAACAGCATAAGTTAAAAGCGTATTATGGAGAGTCAATCCAATTTCTTAGACAATTTTACATCATTTCTCGTAAATGCTAAAGAACTTGTGATTAATCAAAGAAATAGAAAGCATTTTTCTAGTTTTAGGAATGCACATTATTTTTTATGTATCTCTTATCCTGATAACGTCATTATTTATTTGCTTTGACAATTCATGATGGTTAATGGTGCATTTGTTCACATTCTCATCCACACTAACATTGCAAAATATCTTAATTTCAAGGTTGTGGGTGGTAGTTTTGTGTACAAGAAAGGGAAAGTGAGCTGGCTCTGAAGTTTTTTATTTTCATCTATTGTTATTATTATTGAGGATTGGATGTCCTTATTTGTAAATAAATTAAAGGGTAAATTACATTTAACACTCATGTACTTTACCTCTAATCTCACTTCCAGACCTATAATTTAAGTCATCTTCTTTGTACTTTTAAATTTGATGGAAGGAGAAAAAGTGAGACGACTTAAGAGTACAAAAAGAAAATTGCTACAGTTTAAAGTATGAGCACCAAAATGAGATTAAAGTACAAAGGTGATAAGTGTGGCTTACTCTAAATTAAAAATTCAAACTCCTATGATGATCAATGAGTTTGACTCATTACATATTCACAAGATACCGGCCAATAATGTAGAAACACTTAAATCCCCACAGATGGGATTGTTTGAAAAGCGTCGTGTTTGAAAATTTTTCATTTATGTGCAAGACTATCATGAGAACAATCCAAAATCTCATGATGGACTTGACCTCAACAAAGTCACAACAAGAGATGTTATTTCGTACTATCTCATCCTTCTTTCTTCCTTTCCATCTTGTTGACTTTGTTGTTACATATACTCAATCAATATATATATATCTATGAGCATGTTTCATGAGAAGTTATTTTTGCTGTTTTAATATAAATTTTGAGGTGAGCAAAAAATATTGCAAATTTTATGCACTTGATGGCTGAAGAAACAGAAGAATGAAAAAGAAAAAAAAATATGTTATATATACACTTATTGAAGCTCAAAATACTTTTATTATGATCAATGATGTTCTAGTAGCAATGTTATAGTGGCGAAGTCTAACACTCAAAGGCCAAGTAGAAGAGTTACATAACAATTTTTTCCGGCCAATTATCTCTTCTTATTTCTTGGTCAGTGACACCAAACCTTAGCATAAGATTACCATTATACACTAATAGCATTGGGAATTTTGAGGAACATGTAGCAACCATTAAATAACTTCAAAGTTAGAAGTAAAACCGGAGATTCACAAAGTAAGAGGGGCTTTTCCACTAATTAAACTTTTACACTTATACATATCAATGTGGAAACTTAAAACATTCGCTTGAAACTGAAAAATTCAATGATAGACTCAGTCAAACAGTGGAAGACAACTGATTTTTAAATAAGATTTACTAATTGAACCGCTCTCTATATCCTGATAGGAAATATGCTAGTAAGCTAATGGTTTTTTTATGAAGTTCAGTTAAAAATCTGAACTAGGTGTTTGATGATGAGAAATATTATTACAATGTCTGCATAGACATTGGATAGTAATAAACTCATGGAAATTGAACTTGAGAGGGGGGGGAAAGAAAGTCGATCAGTCATCACACGGGAGAAATGTTTACTTGTGTGGCAATCAGTTTGACTAATTAGATGAACCATCTTATTTGTGGTGATGCAAGCTTGAAAGAATAATGAGACAAATCTGGTAACGATGACATACCCCAGCAGAAAAATTACTTAAATGCACAAAAAATAAAGTAATATCTAGCACAAAAAAGTAAAGATTTTTAGAAATTTACTTTCTTCAAACTATGACAAAGTATTTTAGCCTTTTATTCATTTAGGACATTAGTAGCATTCATTTTAGCTTCCTGCACTTGTCTATATTTGGACCACGGTGGAAGCCAAATGCCCATGAGCAGTGAACCATGAGACGCCCAAAGTGGGCGACAATGTGGCTACCGAATTTGCTTGAACCCATGGCATTCATTTTAGCTTCTTGCACTCATCTATAGTTGGAGGGCAGGTGAAGCCAAAAATCACATGAGAAGTGGATCATGAGGTGCCAAAGTGGGTGAAAATGGGGCTACCTTATTTGCTTGAACACACTTTCAAATTAGTCTTAAACTTATTTGTTGTGATATGATTTTGATCCAACATTTAGCTGAAGTGGTGCTACATTCTGTTGCACGGACACTACTTGATTAAAAATTTAGTGTTTGGAAACTTATTGTGGTAAATCTAAGTGCAATTAGTTCTTAGATCTTAGTTTTTATTTTCTTTCCTTTTCTATTTACTTGGAAAATCAGTGTGGAAATGGCTATACTTCTTTCCACTTGAATATGAAGAGAACAAACCCCAAGCTAGTTGTTTTGATAAGTAATACTTTTGAGGTTTTTTCTCTGTTTGCTTAATTTTTTGGTAAAAGAGATGTATAATTTCTTGTGGCCATTTATGACAATAAATAAATATCAAGTGCATTATCCACGCTGAAGTATTTCTCTACAGATCACAAAGAAGTGAATTATAGTTGTATGGATTTACTATTGTTATTGTTACTAATGTTTAACCTTGTAATGACCTGTATTCACATAGTACAATATCGTCCGCTTTGGGCTAGGTTAACTACTTCTCAAGAGGTCACCCATATTAGCACGCTCACATTTTAAAGCCGTGAGGGTTGTATATTCAGTGATAACTTTAGGATTGAGCGTACTCTAGTGGGAGCTGTACCAGAAAGGGGTGACCTCTTGAGAAGTAGCTAACTAAGCCCAAAGTAGATAATATTGTATTGAGTGGATGCGGGTCGTTACAAATGATATTAAAGCCAATACCCAGCCGTCGCGTGTGGGGCCTTACATGGGTGTCGCGTTGGGGGACTTGCTTATGAAGGACACTGCTTGCGAGAAAGTGAAGCAAAGAGGCCATGCGGGAGAGTTAAGCAAGGGGATTGTACAGACTGTGAGGGATCTCCATGTCAGGGACTTTACCTATGGGAAAGTAAAGTAGGAGGTGAAGCAAAAAAGCAATGCCTTCTGTCCTACATCGCCTAGGTAATGGGAGAAAGTGGTATATATATAATGTTCGACATCTATAAAGTACAACGCGTTTTAAAGTTGTGAGAAAAGTGGATTCAGTGGGAACTCTAAGGTTAAGCATATTCTAGATGGAGCAATACTAAGATGTGTGATTTCCTAAGAAGCAGCTAATCAAGTCCAAAGCGGACAATATTGTACTATGTGAATGCAGGTCGTTACAAACCTTTTATTTTCTAATAATGAGAGGTAACTTAGTTTGAGTTTTACTCGATGTAGGAATTATAGGCTTGATGACAATACAGTTAACTTTATTAGCCATGCATTGGCGCTCCATAAAGATGATAGTTACTTGGACCAATCTGCTATGAATTCTGTGAAGAGAGTCAAGGTAAGACACTTGTTTCCTACTTTGTTGTTTTCTTTCTGGTTTCAATGTTTTTACACCAAGTTGTGTTTGGCCCTCTGTTTTCTATGTTTTGTTTCATGTTTAGTCGAGGACCAAATTATTGTTTCATATGGTGATTTGAATAGCACCAAAACAGAAACATGTTGGAAATGTTCTAAAAATGTTTTAGGAAATTTTCGAAAGTGGCACAAAAAAAATATATATAGAAACATTGGAAGTATAAATTGACATCTATCTAAATGTGTGAAGATCAAGGATTAAAATATCTTTTCGGTGGCACGTTTCGATTAGCATGAAAATAAAAATGAAAACAGGCATTTTGTACTATAAGTATGGTTCGTCTTTTTACTATCTTGTAGAAATTTTCTTTTAATCTCATATTTGTCAATCACACAAGAGACTAGAGTCCATTCTTAATCTATGAGTAACATCAATACCATTATCTCGTTTCATATGTATGATGGAGCCCATGTATCAATATTGTTCACCTTTTACTATTCTTAATCTCTAAAACTATCCACTCTTCATTCATAACTAGGTTTTCAATAAATTTTTTACATATTTTCTCTTTTAGTCCTACATATCTTTGATCCTTGTTAAGTCAGTAATTATCCCAAAAGCTTAAACTGTTAGAAAATAGGCTTAACAATGTATATCAAACTATTTCAACACTCCCACTTACATGTAATTCTCAATTTGCACGTGGAGTAGAAATAAACAAACTAAATCAAGCAAAGTGCACCAACACAAGCAAACAAAGTGCACAACAATAAATGAAAAATAAAAAGATTCGATTCTAAGACCTCTTAGAACTAAAGCTCTGATATCGTATTAAAGAAGCCCAACAACACATAATAGTAGGGGCCTCAACTTCAAAACCTAGGTATTAAAGTGATGGAAGCCTATCTCTTATATATGGGAAATAACTTTTCTAACTGGCCGATGTAGGATAACTTTTAATAGCCCCCTCATGCTAAAGCGTGATCTATAGTGAGGCCTAATTGAAAACTCATTCTGATACCATGTAAAGAAGCCCAACTGCACATAAAAGAAGAGGTCTCAATCTCAAAATCTAGGTGTTAATGTAGGGGAAGTTTATCTCTTATATAGGACAAGTAATTTTAATTATTGCCCGATGTGAGATAATTTCTAATGGTCTCTCTCACGGTGGCCCATATGGATATAAGCACAACGTGGATTATGGTGAAATCCAGTTAAAAACCCGCTCTAATACCATATTAAAGAAGCCCAACTACACATAAGAGAAGGGACCTTAACATAAGAGAAGGGGCCTCAACCATTAGAATTACTGCACATACCCTAATGATTTCTGACTTTGACTCCCAAACCCATTAATGGTAATGGGTTCCTTTACCAAGTGTGCTTGGGAAATTCCCGCGGCATAGAATGTTGCTAAGGGCAGTATATTGATGGAGGCCCCCCCATCGAGAAACCCCTTCTAGAACTCCATACCGTTGATCTCTACTGGAACATACAACGAACGGTTATATAGAAATTGGACCTGCTTATCTTCCTCTGTGAAGTTGAGGGATAATACATTATCCTAAAAGATATTCCCCATTGGTCCATTAACTTCTATGCACTCTTCCTGGTTCTCTTCTATTACTTTGAGCATAGCTTTAACGGCCTTCATTCTGATTTCCTTAGTCAATCCTAGCTGATTGAAGAACCTTTTAAATCCTCTAACTCTTCATGGTGAGAGATCATCATTACATTTCTTGTTTCCTTGTGTCGCAGCAAAAGGTCCTCAAGGACATCTTTAGGAGTGATCTCCAAGTCTTTGTTCTTCACCATCTTGTGAAAAAGAGTTTGGATCGCCCAATAATCCCTCGTAGAATACCTCATTGTTTTGTGGTAGATACAGAACCTAGGCTTTCCTTCTTATTGCTTTGTTGGGGGATTTCTAAGCTTGGGGAGTGTAACTGCGCCGTCTTCTACCCATGCCTCCAACAGGGCTTTAAGATCAGTGTTTGAAACATGATTTGGAAAAGGGGCGGGCCCTTTGTTTGTCTTTGGCCGCTTTCCTTAATCTCTCTATCTCCCATAAGGTGGGGCTGTTTTTTCTACTTCCAAGGTATATACTGCATCTCTCTGTCGCATCTTTCCCCTTCCATAAGGCATCATGATTGCCACGCGATGGTTAGAGAGGCGTGCTGTACTGTCTGAACGACCCCCTTACTATTTCGATGAGATTTCGCGCAGCTAGACAAAGCCCTGAAAAGTCAGGGAACTGATGATTCATTAAGTGCATTTTAAAAGCATAGTACATCCTTCTATGTATATATTTACCATCTGATCCTCCGAGATAGGATTCTGAATATCTATTGTTTTTTCCCTGAATCGTCGAACATATGTCAACAGGTCCTCTCCATGCTTCTGGGTTTCCCTCATAAGATAAAGTGTCGTCAATCTTTCGTTCACATAAAAGAACTTGGCGTAAAACTTCCTGATCAGGTCATCCAAAGACTTTACCGATCCAACCTGGAGATTTACATACCAAGTGTAAGCTTTGTGAGTCAGGGACTTAGAAAATTCCCTAAGCCGCAGGTTATGGTCCTGGGCATGCACTCCCAGGGAGTCAATGAACCGGACAACATGTTTATTCTCGTTTCCCATTTTTCCATCAAATTTTATGAATTTTGGCACCATATACCCCTCGGGATAGGGCATGTTAGAAATCGTCACGGAGTAAGGAGGACACAAGTTTAGATCCAACCCCGTTCCATTAGTATTGCTCTCTTGCTGAACTAACTCCCTGACACAGGACTTGTGCTGATTGACTGTTAGCATGGGTAACTCCTGAGGCGTGTTGATGAGGGTGGGAAAGAACGAATTCTAGATAGGCAAAGTTGGGTTGATGGGAACTCTTGGCTCAAAAAGAAGTGGTGTCTGGTTTAGATTGGCTCAGGTTTGTTGGATTAACGTTTGGCTTGGGGAGAAGTTTAAGGCTACCGGGTTTACTTGGGATAACACTATCTGGGGAAGGCCCTGACATCCCTGATTTTGTGGGGTTACGATGAGATTGGGTTCTTATGAAGCGAATGGAGCAGTAGGAGGCTGAGTGGCTACCAGGGTCTACTGAAGAGACTTCAGTGCTTCCATCATTGCTTGCTGGGTTTGCTGCATAGCAGCCTGAGCTTGCTGGGATGCCAACACCTGCTCTGTAAGCACCCTTACTTGGTCTGCAATGGCAGTCAAGTCGAAAGACGATTCTCCTTCCCGTGATCCATTTCCATAGCTGCTCTGATCGTTGGCCATCGCTGATATGTCAGCACTCTTCCCCAGTGCAGTTATGTTTGGAGTGTAAGGGTAGCTTCTGGGAATTATGCTGAGTATCGAACAACAACAGAGTCGTCAGAGTCCGGTGGAATGGGAACCAGAACAATTCGGAACAAGAGAAAGAAAGGTAGACTGAAGTGACTGAATGAACAACAACCTTTCTCTGGAGAGACGGGTTGTGTATTTATAAGAGAACAGTTGGCGGGAACGCAAGGCATTTAATGCATGGTGCATGCATTAGCCTTGGTTCATCGTACCTAGGGGAAGGCAAGGGTCGCCTATTAATGGTTCTCTCTCTAGATTGGTTGAAAAATCCAACAGTCTCTGAATCCAACCTCTAATCCACTGAATCCCCGAGGATCTTGTGAGTTAGGTAAGTCGTTAAGGATCCTTGAATTTTGTTTCAAATTTAAGGAGGTATAATGGTCCCGCGGTGGGTGTATTTCTCGTGGGAAAGTTAAGTCTTGCTGATTAGAATGGGGCGGGAGTTGTGTTTCACGGGAAAGTCATGATCATTGGCCGTGAATCATTTTCCACAACTTCTTATGTGTAGTTGGGCTTCTTTAATATAGTATCAGAGCGGATTTTCAACTGGGCCTCACCATAGTCCATGCCGTGCCTACATTTGTGCGAGCTGGCGTGATAAAGACTGTTAAAAGTTATCTCACATCGGCCCATCAAAAAAATTATATGTCCCATATAAGATATGGACTTCACTCACCTTAACACCTAGGTTTTAAGATTGAGATCCCTACTTTTATATGTTGTTCGGCTTCTTTAATAACCCTCTTGGTTCAAAAGTTTATTTCTGAAATTCTAACTTAGCTTTTGATGTTTTGTTTCCAAAATTTTAACTTAACTTTTGATGTTACTTTTGTTCTCTCAATTCACTTAAACAACATCATCAGCAAATAGCATGCACCTTGATACCTCATCTTGCATACGTTTATTTCACCCATAAGTAATGCGAAAAAAAAAAAAAAAAAAAAAAAGAGCTTAATGCATATCTAATCTAAATATGCAATGATAGAACAATCACTAGTTTCTCCTATAGTTATCCTCACAATTATCTTTTTCTTTTTTGCTACACATTATTCTTGCTATAGTCATAACCCGTTATGCACATCTTTATTATTTCAATAAATCTATTTGTGGCACCACTTTTTCCCCAAGCCAAGCATATTAAATTTTTTTACAGTGGTTATCATAGGTTTGCTCTGAGCTTGAACAAACGAAATGAAGTTCACCAACTTTACTGCACCTTTTCAATTAATTTCATCAATAGATATTGTTTTCATTGTTAAACCTCCCATCCAGTTATATTCTCCAATTCAATTACTGTGAGTTCTTGGCATTATTCCATATTCAACAAATACATTCCTTTAGCTTTGAAATTAAGAGACTATAATTTCAAGAGGGGGAAGGATAGGGAGAGAGGGTTGGAAAGGGCAGCCTTATGCTGGAACTGACAAATACTAACATTGATCTTTGATATAATTTATCCTTGAAAAAACATAATTTAAAGTGTCATACATACTCTTCCAATGGCGATTAATTTGATCCTCATTTCTTGTTGGATATTCTTTCAATCTAATGTTAATGAAAATGCATTTTTAAAATGTGATTTGCCAAGTCTAAAAATACAATATGAAAATGCGATTTCACTAAGCCTAATTAAAAAAGCATTATCAAACTACGCTTTTAGCCAAGTCTGATTTCCCTGAAAACGCAATTTGAACATGTGTTTTCTGTCTTTGCTTAAAAATGCATTTTCAAGATGTGTTTTCTTTCTGTCATAGTCAAACCAGTTAACCAGTTTCAACTTGAAACTATGTCAGCTGAAAATGCATTTTTAAAATGCATATTCTCACTTGCTTGAAAACTCATTCTCAAAGTGTGTTTTTTCCTGTCCCAACCAAATCAATTCAACTTAACTCTACTTGCAATTGCGTTTTGATAATGCATTTTTCAAATTAAATGAAAATACATTTTCAAAATGTGTTTTCAATAATAGTAGACCCCCAAATAATTTGCCTTGGATAGCATTTCCTCAAAAATTTTGTATTTTCACAGCAAAACCAAAAAAATTCCCCATACTTCAGTGGGTCATCCATAATTTATGATACCAGTCACGTGTCTAATATTCCTGTTTGTTTTTTTATTATTTTTTTGGTAAGTTTGTTCTTTTATTATTTCCTTGTTCTTTACGAAAGTAAAAATTAAAAAAAAAAAAAAAAACTTTGCAGCCAAATTATTCATACGTTGAACTGTTATCCTAAGCAAGACAATATCATGATTTTAAAGGATGGATAATTTCTAATTTTGATGAGGTAACGAGAAGTTGTGATTTTGCTATCGTAGCGCTGCCCCCTCCCCCAACGGGCTGGGGAGGCGGATCAGTGTTTTTCTCTTTTTTCATATTCTCTTTACGGTGGTAAGCATCATGATCAGCTGATTTATTTTAACTTTTTTTTTTTTTTTTTTTTTTTTTTTAAAAGCTATATGCAAAATCTTTATCTCGCTTCAGGGAGGATCTCCTTATATTTATCCACTGTATGGACTTGGTGAACTACCTCAGGTGTGTTATCATCAGAATTTTCAAGAATCTGTTGTAGGCTGTAGTAATATATTCTTAAATTTTCGTGACTTTGTGGGCAGGCATTTGTTCGTCTGAGTGCTGTCTATGGTGGCACTTACATGCTTAGCGAGCCAGGATGCAAGGTAATTTGGTAATGATTCTCAAATATCAACCTACCACTGTGCATATAAATAACCTTGTTTATTACTTCTTAGTATTGTATGACATATATAATGTTAGTATATGATGATGGCTGAGCCTAGGTAAGTTTTACTGAGTTGAAAAGCTGAAAGCAGCACCCGAGTGTGATTCTAGCAACTTAGGAGAAGAAAAGGGTTGTTCTTTTAATAAACTAGATTAAATAATTTCTCTAATTTACTTCCATGAAATCTTTATTGCAGCAAGTAAAAAATTGATAGTTTTCATTATCTTAAATTGATTCACAACGAGGAGTGCAAGAGTAAGTGGACACCATTCATGGTAGAAGAGCTGGATGGAGGAACGCAAGAGTAAGTGGACACCATTCATAGTAGAAGAGCTGGATGGAAGGCAAGTGCTCCTAGAGTATCGTGTAATCATCAAAAACCTTCAAATGCGATGAAATTTATGAGATGGTTCCATCAAAATCAGGTTATGCGTATAGACATGGCCAAATCAAACAAACAAACAAACATGCTATATATATAAGGAATGCAGTGCATCCGAAAAAACATGGTTGGGTAATAAGTGTAGTTGATGTGAAGAAATAAGATAAATGCACGGCAGTAAGAGAAATTATTAATTGAGAAATAAATACATTTAGGAGAAGGTAAAAATGGTTTGCTTATGTGTGTAAAACCAAAGACAATAACAGGACAGACTAGTGGAATTTCTCTCTTCTATTTTCTTGGAAAGTTTACATGTTTCTAGGTGAAGGTAGGTGAGTGATTTAATTCAAATTGAAGAGCTACAAAGAAAACAAGAATGACAAAATCATATGTTGAGGTTTTTTTAAGGACAATGAATGTTATTGTGGAGGATGTGGCCTTAAATAGTTGGATGTAAAAAAAAATAATAATTATTGACCTAATAGAAACGAATGGAGAAAAAATGATTTATTTAATCGACTTTAACTAATTTAGGACTAAGACTTGTCGAGTACAGTATTCTTTAGTTGGCATGAAGGGGTAAAAAGCATGGTTGAGTTTGGTAATCTCCTATACCATTTTTAAGATAATCTAGATTTTCTAGTTTAAATGAGATGCTGACTAACCCTTTAATATGGTGTTAGAGCTGTGATATCCTCACCTTTGGTGTGAATGAAAGTCCTTAATGTCTTTCTTGGGGAGATGAGAGCTTGTTAATGTGGTTAATGATTATGTTATTCATGTTGTTCTACGTGTTGGGAGTTAGAGTGCATGAATTTGCTTGTGTTTGTGTGTAGTTGAATG
>JAVXUM010000023.1:18084567-18101164 GCA_035590655.1 Pouteria glomerata
GATGTACGAACGGTCAAATAGCGACCGCACCTCGACAAACGAGAACTATAATTACCAGTGTCGGTGCTACCATCCAGCGCAGTACAAGATCGAGAGAGAGAGAGAGAGAGAGAGAGAGGTTTTTGTATCAAATTACTATTAGCTGAGAAATCTCCAAACAACATTTTATCGTCCGGTAAAAAAAGAAAAAAAAACAGAAAAGTTGAGTCATAAGGGAGAGAGCTCTTTTAGACTTCGAGCAACGCGTAATCCGAAGCCAATTAACCGTTGGGAGAAAGGGTTCTCTGGAAAGCGACACCTCTCCCTCCAGAAAGCAATAAATTCCAGTGCAGCTGTTTCCGTGTCACTTCTCTTTATACATATATGTACGTACGTATTTATGTGTGTGTGTGTGAGAGAGAGAGAGTGTGTGTGTGCGCGCGCGCGTCTGTGAGTGAAGAGAGGCCATGTGAGTTTCATTGCTTTCTCAGATGCCGATAAGATTATTATTGTTATTGATTGCGACGCCCTCTCCCATCCGTCTTTCTCTCCCTTTCGTCCACAGGCATTGATTGCCACTCTTTGTCTCTTCAAGGGTGAGGTCCTCATTGATTCAACACTACCGACTTGAGCATCTCCAAAATCAAGGCCTGGCCTGAGCTGAGCTGAGCATCATCGCCGCCACTGACGGCAACCACGATGAATATCGGTCATCGTACTCGCGGAGGAGGAGCTCTCGCCAGCGTCTTTGTGCTGCTTCTTCCCCTTCTGTTCCCGGGTCTTTTCTCTCCGTTGAGCCACGCCTCGCCTTCCCTTTTCTCGGTATCCCAACATTACAATTTCAATCACTTATCGCAATTGTATCATTTCTCTTTTCTACTCGCATGGGTGAATTTGTGCATCAATGGGTCTTTTTTATGTTTCTTTTATTTGTTTATTTATTCTCTTTCATTCCTTTCCCCTTTTCTTTGGGTCTTTCTTTGTTTTGTTCGACGGAAAACAGTAGCTGGGGGAGAAAATTCGAATCCTGAGGATTCTATTTCTTTTGAAATTTATTCCATTTTAAGATACACTCTTAATTTTTAATTTATTTATTATTATTTTTTCAATGGGTTCTGTATCTAAATTCACGGGTCTGGCAGTGAATAAGGAAAAAATAGTAGGGCGAGGAACGATGAAGGCAAAGGCTGTGACTTTGGCATTTAAAAAAAAAAAAAAAAACTAATTAAAATAGCTAGCGGTGGGAACAGTTTGGGTGCTATTCTGGTAATGGCTAATTGGGACTATTGCGGGTTCATTAGGTCTCAAATTGTCAAACAGACAAATAATTTTCTAAATGTTAAACTTCTTCCTAGATTTGGTCGGTATAATTCTGCTGTATTTTATAGGAATCCAAGATGAGGGTTGGACATAATAAAATCCTTATGGAGGCACTGACTTATAATTAGGTGTATTGGCCTTGGTTTGTTTGCTTGGCCTGGATCTATGCATCATTGGACGTGCATGCCCCATGGGAGCTATGAAACACTAACGGATTTACTTAGATAACTAGATACCATATAAATTTAAATGAAAGTCTTTTCTTTCTTTCTTTTAATTTTTCTATTGTTTTTTTGTGAAACAAATGGAGGAAGAGGATTCATGTAGCTGAGTTCGATTCGTTTGAGGCTAAGGTTTTGTTAAATTAAGTTTTGTTCTTTTGTGATCTCCAAATTGGATGCACGTCCGTAATTGCCAGGTGGTGTCCAATTTTCTGGAATCTCTAAATTATTAGTGGGATAATTTTGTTGTACCTTCAAAAATGAGGTATTTCATGCACATGACATGTGCTTGAAAGTAATCCTACTTCAAATCTCTGCCTTCATATGTAACTAATGGGATATATTCAGTTTAATTTCATTTTCTGTTATCCATTAATTGTGCCTTGTAATAATCTAATGGAATTGTCCAGGAATGGAATGCTCCAAAACCTAGACACTTACGTCTGCTCAAGGGTGCTCTACAGCGTGAAAGTGTAGGTGCCGGTTGTCTATGTGACTTGCTTATACATTTGTTTTTAGTAAATTCATTGTTCTATTTTCTAATGTGTTTTCCTCATCTAGTTGGAAGGACAGCAGTCTGATCTCTGGATTCCTTTGGCTGATCAAGGATGGAAACCGTGTGTGGATTCTGCTAATGCCCCCTGTGAGTGATAAGACATAGAACAAATACAGATATTGAAAATCAAAATCTTTTATGGATGCTATGAAGTGATGGGGCTTGATTTCTAATGAATTGTGAGCTCTTTTTGTTTGTGCTTTCTATTTCTCTGATGGATTTATCCTTTAATCTCAAGCAGCCCTACCAAAAAAATCTCTGGGATATATCCAAGTGTTTCTTGATGGAGGATTGAACCAGCAGCGAATGGGGGTAGGCATACGAAGACATATATTAATTGTTCACTAATACACCTATAGTTGCCAGCTTTAAGAAAATATGAGTTATGGTCTTTATTTATTTTTATTTTTTTATGGTCTTTATTTATTTTTATTTTTTTCATTGGAACAGATCTGTGATGCAGTTGCTGTTGCTAAGATTCTTAATGCAACTCTCGTGATACCATATCTTGAAGTGAATCCTGTATGGAGAGATTCAAGGTCTTTCTTGCACAATTCACGTGTTTATAATGTTTTGTTTATATCTATCAAGAATAGAAATTTAATGGAATGGCTTAACCACTATGGGTAGGACCACATATATTATTTACATGAATGTTACAATTTTTGGGAAGGATCAATCATATGCATCACTCCTACAATCACTCCTAATCACATCTCCTATTCTAGAAAACAAAAATCTAGAAATCAATCTAATCCTATTTTTATATTTACTATGTGTCTAAAATTCTTTCTCAAGATCGAGCGTGTATATCATATGTTCATACATTCCAAGTTTGTTTAAAATGTGTTTAATCTAAGGACCTCCAAGTGCTTTAGTGAACGAGTTTGCAAGTTGGTCTTCTGACTTAATATATCCTGTTTTGATGATATTATGTAATATCTTCTCTTTGACAAAATGACAGTCTACTTCAATATGTTTTGTTCTTTCATGGAATACTAGATTAGAAGTAATATGTTATAAAGCCTGATTGTCACATAGTAGTTCATAGATTGTGGATGATGGACTCCTGGCTCCATTAACATATGATATATATAGATTAATTCACATGAAGTATGAGCCATAGCTCTGTATTTTGATTTTACACTTGACTGACAACTACAGTCTTCTTTTTACTTTTCCATGTCACTAGATTTCCTCCAATAAAGATACAATAACAAGTGGTGGAGCGTTTGTTTGATGGTGAGCCTGCCCAATCTGCATCTATATAGTCTTGAATGAAAGTATGACCATGATTTTGATATAGCAGATATTTTTCCGGTGCTCTCTTTAGATATCTTAGAACCCTAATAATTGCTTCCCAGTGAGAAGTTCGAGGAGATTCCAAAAAATTGGTTAATCACACTCATAGGAAAAGAAATGTCTAGCCTTGTTATTGTCAAGTAATTTAGTTTCCCTACTAATATTGGATATTGACTAGAGTTTTCTAACAAATCATTCTTATCTACAGTGGGTTTTGTATTAGGATTCATCAAAGTATCAACTGGTTTAAAGTCCTACATACCTACCCCAGAGAGCAAGTTTAGAACATACTTCATTTGTGACGGAGTAATACCTTTATATGATTTGGCTACCTTGATACATATTTTAGTTACCCAAAATCTTTAGCACTAAATTTCTTTTGGAGAAAGGACTTCTCAATGACCTGTGTATCATCCCCATTAATGACTATGTCATCTACATAAACAAGGAGCCAGATCTTCCTGTAACTAGAATGTTAGTAGAATACGAAATGATCAACTTTACAACGGATTAGGCCAAATTTTGTAAACCACAGTACGGAACTTGTCAAACTAGGTGCAAGGAAACTGTTTGAGGCCATATAAGGACTTCTTGCTTTTACGCATTAGTTCAGACTCCTCCGAGGTAACAAACTCAGGAGGTTACTCTGTATAAACTTTGTTAATGTATATGCATGTAACTAGTGTATTTAGTATTCATGTATCTAGCGGATATGTACCTAGTCTAGTTCCTTGTACAGTATTTATTATATGTGTATAAATATCAAGTAGTGATAATCCATTTGGGTGTGTTAAATTCTTTAGTAAATTATTCTCAAGTTTACATGGTATTAGAGTGTCAATTTTTGGTTCCTATGTGAGTATCACAAAACCGACTACTGTGGTGTTCAAAGTTGTACATTAGTATCCAATCTCTGTATGGTGTTGAAATAGAAACCCTAGCAGGAAACTTTTGACCATAGTAGATCCACACACAGTTGTCCAAGTCATCGTTCGTATACACTAATAGAATCGTTGGCTAGTCCAGTTGTTGAAGTCCCATTGTTGGAAAACAAAACACGCGCCACTAGTCATTGGCCCGTGAAGCCTATTCGTAGTCCCCTCACTGGCGTGTGACGTGCGTGGGCCATCATAATGACCTGTTTCTTGTCCTGGTGCACTCGTCTTCCTCTGACGATCCTAGTTGTGTATCTATTTCTCGTTTTGGGCTTGTTTTCTGAAAATCGTTATTGTTCTCTATTGTCTAGCGTTTGCTATTGTTCTAGAGCAAGCTCGATTCATCTTACTGTTGCTCTTTGTCACTGGTTTCTTATTTAGTTTATCTAGTTCTTTATTGTTGGCCTCATTTTCGCTAGTAGCCATCGTCTTAATCATCCGGTGACCTTAACAGTTGTTATTGACTTTGAAGCCTTAATCAACTTTCTAGACCACTGTTGTTGAAAAACGTCAATGGAGTTAAAATCTATTGCTATCTCCGCCATACCATAATCTATTACCAATGAGCATCCGCTAATTGTGACTCTTTCTGGAGAAGAGTATTTAAGGCTCTTACAATATCAAATAGCTCATCAAGTCTCGCTTCCTTCCTCTTCCTTTATTCAACAAGGTAATTTCATTGCTTGTTTATCCACTCATTCACCTCATTCTTGGATTATGGACTCTGGTGCCTCCAATCATATGTGTAGAATATCTTCATTATTTTCTGGTATTCAATAATCTACCTCTGTCCCAATAGTTACTTTAGCTGATGGATTAACTACGTTAGTCAATAGTGTTGGTAAAGTCATTCTTTTCCCTTCTCTTTCTCTAGCTTCAGTATTTTATGTTCCTTTTCTCTTTTAATCTTATATCTGTTAGTCAAGTTACCAAGCACCATAGTTGTTCTGTAACCTTCTTTCTTAGTTCTGTTGTTATTCAAGATATGACGATAAGAGAGAAGATTGGCGAAATTCATGAAGCTGGAGGACTATCTTGATAGCGAGGTACCTAGAGCTCGTCCTGCAATAGCTTCCTCTTTAAAAATTCATGGTCGTCTTTGTCATCCATCCTTGATAGGTTAAAATGCATGTTTCCTAACTTACATCATTTACACTCTTTAAATTGTGAATCTTGTCAATTGGAAAAAAATCATTGTGTGCTTTTTGCTTCCCGAGTCATTAAAAGATCCTCGAGTCTATTTTTATTAGTTCATTCAGATGTTTGAGGTCTTAGTTGAGTTCCTTCAAAGTTGGGATTTCCTTATCTTGTTATCTTTGTGGATGATTTTTTAAGAATGATATAGTTTTATTTGATGAAAGATCGTTCTAAGCCGTTTTTTATTTTTCAAGCTTTCTGTTTTAAAATTGAAACCTAGTTTAATGTATTTGTGTAAATTTTTCGTAGTGATGATGCAAAAGAATATTTTTCCAAACCGTTTGTTGATTTCATGACCTCTTTTGATATGCTCCATCAATCTTCTTGTCCCCGTACACTACAACAAAGTGGGGTTGCTAAAAGAAAGAATTTGCACTTTATTAAAACAGTTCGGTGTCTACTTTTTCAAATGAATGTTTTTAAAATCTTTTGGAGTGATGTTGTTTTAACTGCATGTTATTTAATCAATCGTATGCCCTCTTCTGTTCTCAAAGAATTAATCCCTCATTCTGTGTTATTTCCTAGCAAACTTTTATTTCTTTTCCACCTTAGATTTTTTGGTGTGTTTCATTTGTTCATCAACTTGCACCCGAGACTGATAAATTGGATATTCGTGCTCATAAGTGCATCTTTTTGGGGTATTCTAGGTTACAAAAGGGGCGCCGTTTTTATTATCCTCTTAACCGATTCTATATTTGTGCAGATGTCACTTTATTTGAGTGTACATGATTTTTTTTCTCAGTCTCAACCTCAGTCTATCTTTGATGAGAGTCTTCCTTTCCTTATTATTCCAGTTGAGTCTTGTTCAACTAGTCATTATACTCCTTTGAGTCTGTTTAATCATTTGTGTCGTCCTGACTTGCAAGTCTACACTCGGCATCAAGAAGTGATTGCTTCACCTCCTGCTTCCAGTGCTCCACCATATGCTTCTCTCATACCGCCTACTCCTATAAGTGATTTAGATGTTCCTATTACACTTCTCATTCTATTTCTCATTTTGTGTCTTATGATGCATTATCGGCCTCTTATTATTTTTTTGTTACATCTTTAAACTCTGTTTCTATTCCTAAAACTATTTTTAAAGCACTTTCTCACACGGATGGCATTTTGCTATGGAAGATGAGATGTCTGCTCTTTGAGTTAATCATACTGGGGAACTTGTTTCTCTTCCTCTTGATAAGTCTGTGGTTGGTTATCGTTAGGTTTATACTATCAAAGTTCATCCTGATGATAATGTGAACAGGTTAAAGGTGCACTTGGTCGCAAAAGGGTATGCTCAAGTTTATAGTTAGGACTTCTCTGAGACCTTTTCTCATGCTGCTAAGCTTACTTCTGTTCGTCTTATTATCTCTTTAGCTGCAATCTATCGTTGGTCTCTCCACTAACTTGATGTGAAAAATGCATTTTTGCATGGTGATCTTGCTGAGGAAATATATATGGAGCAATCTCCTAGGTTTGTTGCTCTGGGGGAGTTTGGATTGGTTTGCAAACTGAAGAAATCATTATATAGCCTGAAACAGTCTCCTCGGGCATGGTTTGGTTGATTCAACACTGTTGTCACTGAATTTGGCCTAGTTCGGTGCGGAGTTGATCATTCAGTCTTTTGTCATCATTCTTATAGAGGACGAATTTGGCTCATTGTGTATGTAAATGACATTGTTATCACAGGTTATGATTCATAGGGTATTGTTGATCTGATGATGTTCCTTCGAAGTAGGTTTGGCATCGTAGATTTGGGACTATTGAAATACTTCTTGAGAATTGAGATTGCCTGGTTATGAGTGGGTATTTCTATCTCTCAAAGAAAGTATGTTTTGATCTGTTGATCGAGACATGTATGTTAGGTTCTAAACCTGTGGATACTCTAATGGACCTAAATACAAAGTTGGTTGTTAATTAGAGAGAGTTGTTGCATGATCTTAGTCAGTATCGGAGGTTGGTTGGGAATCTAAATTGCTTGACAGTCACCAGACCTAATATATTGTTTGCTACGAGAGTGATTAGTCAGTTTCTAGAATCACCTCATAATAGTCATTGGGATGCTATTGTCCGAATTTTGAGATACTTGAGAAGTGCCCTAGGTAAAGGCTTATGGACACACTTTAGTTCATGGGTACACCAATGCAGACTAGGCTGGGTCACTATCAGATAGACGATCTACGATTGGGTATTATATCTTTATTGGAGAAAACTTGATTTCTTGGAAGAGTAAAAAGCAAACCATAGTAGCACGGTCAAGTGCTGAGTTAGAATATGGAGCCATGACACACACATCTTGTGAGTTGATCTGGATACAAAATATGTTAAAAGAGTTGGGAGTGTGTTACCCACAACCCATAGAATTACCATGTGATAATCAGACTATAATTCATACTGCCTCTAATCCCGTATTCCATGAGAGGTCTAAACATATTGAGGTCGACTGTCATTTTATCAGAGAGAAGATTCTATAGAATGTGATAAAAAATAGTCATGTGAGGGGAAGTGTTAATATATGTGTATATACATAGTATATTTAGTATTCATGTATCTAGGAGATATGTACTTAGTCTAGATTCCTTGTACGGTATTTATTGTATGTGTATAAATACTAAGTGGTGGCAACCCATTTGGGTGTGTCAAACTCTTCAATAAATTATTCTCAAGTTTACAAACTTCTTTCTCTAGGTCATCGTGTAAAAAAGTATTTTTGACATCTAGTTGGTGAAGAGACCAATCATAGGTGGCTGCTAATGCGAGAAATAGTCGAATAGAAGTGGTATTAGCCATGGGAAAAAAAGTATTAGAGAAATCTAAGCCATACACTTGTGTATATCCCTTGGCAACCAAGCGATTTGTCATTCTATCAAGATAGCCATAAGGGCACTTTCATAGTATAGACCAGGAGGCAACTTACAATAGACTTCCCACGAGGAAGCTAGACTAAGTCCCAAGTATTATTAACTCGAAGGGAAGACATCTATTCGTCAACACAGAGTGTCAACCAGAGTGAGAGGGAGAGCTTCATACAAAGACTAAGAAATAGAAATAGATGATATGGAAGAAATAAAGGCATTGTAAGATAGAAATAAGGCACAGTAGGAAATAAAACTAGAGATAGGATGGCAAGTTCAAGTCAGTTTATCTTTGCGGAGAATAATGGGTAGTTAATTGTCACTCACAGTATCTGAAGACTCAGGAGAAGGAAATGGAGCAGTAAAAGCCGTAAGAGGTTTAACTACCTAGCGTTTGGTGTAAACTTGTAAGTTAGAACAATCGAGTTGCCCAGAAGTAGATGGAGGAATTGATTGGTAACTAGGAATGGAAGTCAGAAGGTCTAGTAGAGGAAGCCTTTCATCGAATGAAGAGAGAGACAGAGATTCAGAAAAAAGGTGTAGTCTCAAAAAAGGTAGCATCGACAAGAACAAAGTATTGATGAAATGATGGACTGATACAATGATACTCCTTTTGTAGTCATGAATTTCCACGGAAGACGCATTTGTGGGCTTGAGGAGCAAGTTTATCAACCACACTGTTAAGCTAATGAAAAAAATGACACATCTGAATAAGAGAGAATGAGAACAAGGTTTAGTGGAAAAGGGAACAAGGTCTGTGTGGGGAACAAAAGAGAATGGGGAGAATGGCCACATAGAACCATTTGGTTAATCAAATTACATACAGTGAGAATAGCATCAGTCCAAAAAATTCAAGGATCCTTCATTTGAAAAAGTAAGCATTGTGCAGTCTTAATGAGATGATGGTTATTTATCTGAGACTACTCCGTTTTGTTGTGGAGTGTGAGAACAAGATGATTGATAGAGCATACTAAGAGAAGACATTAAATTAATGAATAGTTTAGAAAAATATTCTTGTGCATTATTACTGCGAAGTATTTTAATAGGCTTCGCAAATTGAGTTTGTATTTTAGTACAGAAAGATTGAAGGATAAAAAATAACTTAGAACAATCTTTCATCAAATATAGCCAAATTGTTTGGGAGAAATCATCCACAAAAATAACAAAATACTGAAACCAAGTTTTAAGATAACACGACTTAGATCCCAACCATTTGAATTAACTAAATCAACATACTATAGAACTTTATTATTGACTCAAGGGGAAAAGGAACCAGGGTGATGATTTCTTAACTGATAAGACTCACAATTCAAAAACTTTAACCGACTCAAACTAGGAAATCGTAGACTTTAATTTAACTATAATGGGTGACCAAGGCACAATGAATTTCCAACGATGAGGCCACGCTAGAACAAGCTGGAGAGGTTAGCCCAAAAGGTGTATCAACATAGTAAACCCTTTTAGCTTCACACCCTCCATCAATATTCTCATTTCTCGTTAGATTTTGAATAATGAGAGAATTAGGGAAAAAAAGATTATTGAACAATTTAATTGTGAAGTAAGTTTACTGACAAACATAATATTAAAGGTAAAATAAGGAACTTAGAGAGGAGAAGATTGAGGTAAATAGGGAGAGGGATGAGCCGTACCAATTCCATTGACTGGATTATTAAAACCATTAGTTATGGTAACAGGAGAAATGGTAGATGGATATTTGATTTGAGAAAATAGATTAGATGTTCTAGACATATGGTTGGATGCACCAGAATGTAAAATGCATGAGGCAATAGAATCGATTGATAAACAAGTAATGAAATTACCTTTACGCGCTAGAGAAGTGGTAGGAAGAGATGTTTGTTGAGCAGCCTGATAATGAAAAAACTTGGAATACTCTTCGCTAGTGGAATATGATGAATTTCACTGCTAGATATAGTATTGTTGGAGGGAGGAGAAGGAGCCTTGATATTAGCAATGTGCGTCATTTGGGCTGGCTTACCTTAAAGCTTCTAACTTTTTTCTTGAAGGTGTTCCGGACATCCACAATGTGTGCACTTAGGTCGAGATCTATTGCCTTTGTTTTTGAGGTATCCTCCACGGGTGTCTCAAGAGGAATGTCCATCTATTGTCCTAATTTGAGTAGTGAGGATAGATCGAGTAGAATCAACCTGCAAGAGATGGAAGGATAGACCCACCAAGATTCTGTTCCTTAACAAGCTTAAATTGGGAATTAAGACCAATAAGAAATTTTATCACAACTATTTGTTCATTTTGCTTCTGCATCTCATGAATGTTAGCTGATAGCAGTTGGAGGGAGTTCAAATCTTCATATATTTTCTTCAAGGTAACAAAGTAAGCAATAATGTTTTTACTAAACTGTTGAAGTTTAAAAAACTCATTGGAAACATTATAAATTCTGCTGAGATCACTTGAAAACAACATATGGACATACTCCCTAATTTTCTTGCAAGTATCCAAGTGAGTACATGAATTTGTTCCATCGGTTTCCATAGAGTTCTACAAAAGGCTAACAATGTTGGCATAGAGTTCATAATGGTTTGTTGTTGTGGCTGGAGTAGATTCAGTGAGATGTTTTTGTTTCCCAAATCCAATGAGGTCCATTTCAACAATCTTTGACCATTGAAAGAATTTTTTCCCATTAAACTTCCGAGTGGTTAATTGAGTATGCCAGTGAGAAGAACTTCATGGTTTGGAGTCTGCAGGAAGGGCAAATGAGGTGGTACTGGTCTTAGA
Source organism: Pouteria glomerata (assembly GCA_035590655.1). Lineage (NCBI taxonomy): Eukaryota > Viridiplantae > Streptophyta > Magnoliopsida > Ericales > Sapotaceae > Pouteria > Pouteria glomerata. Next base: position 18,095,663 of record JAVXUM010000023.1, read on the forward strand.
AGCCATTAGAGAAGAAGTTGAAGTTTCCTAGTGTCGCTAGAATGTTGTCGAAGGGTCGCCAAAATTCAGATGTCATCGAAAAAGGCACCAGAAGGGTTACTGGAGGGAGACGAGCACTCTGATAGGTAAAATTTGCCTAACGAGGGCCCAAACTGAGAGAATTAAATAGAGCTATGAGGCGAGTAAATCTCACTAGCATGGTTGTTTGGTGGCGTGTGAGTGCATGTGGGGCTTGTTGGTCGATGGCACAGCTACAATGGTGGTGTCGGGGGATGAGATAGGCTTCGGTAATGTCAGCTAACGATTATAGTTGTGATTTGAAGATTGCGACTGTCTGGGCTATGCGATGATTGAAGATGGCGACTATCTAGGTCTCAGAAGGACAGTCGATCATTGATATCTCCAAACGATTGAAGAAGACTTCATAATCAATCACAAGAATGTCAAACGTTTCAATTTTCATTTGATCGCTAATTGAAGAAATCACTGAAAGAAAAACTGGGATTTCTAATTTTGAGAAGAGGGAAGAAAAGAAATTCTTTTAGGACGTCTACTTTGATACCATGTCAAGAATAGAGATTGAATGAAATGGCTTAACCACTATGTGTAAGACCACCACTATGTGTAAGACCACCACTATGTGTAAGACCACCTATATTTACATACATAAATGTTACAAGGATTGAAAAGGATCGATCATATCAATTACTCGTAATTACACCTAATCACATCTTCTATTCTAGGAAACAAACAATTTAGAAATCAATCTAATTCTATTTCTATATTTACAGTATCTCTAGCAATATCTTTCTAAATCTCGAAGGCTTCAAGTTTGAGGTAGTTTCTTAAAACAAAATTGCATTTTTTTCCTTCTTTCTTTCCTGCAGCTCATTCATGGATATCTTTGATGCGGATCACTTCATTGATGTATTGAAGGATGATATTGCTATAGTTAAAGAGCTACCTGAGGAGTTCTCTTGGAGCACCAGAGAGTATTATGCTACAGCAATTCGAGCTACCAGAATCAAAACTGCACCAGTTCATGCTTCAGCTAACTGGTATCTGGAGAATGTCTTGCCTGTTTTACAGAGGTTGGTATATACCTGTACTTGTTGTTCTTTGTTTGACAAGTTGATTTATTCTTCAAAGTTTCAGATTTATGGACCTCCTACCTCCTATCTTTTTTCTTGAGTTATGTAGCCTAACAAACCTGAACAAGGTAGTTTTGCAACTAGTGGAGGAACAATGTGGCCCATCTCTTTCCAAAATTACATGGATTCTTTGCAAACCCAACTGGATTTTGGTAAAAATGATGGTAATAGTGACTTGGGCATTTGTAAGAATCTAGAATTGAGTGCAATTAATATGCAAGCAAAGGATTCCCACCTGAGATTTTGTAGAAAACAAAGATTTCATATGATGATTTGGACTGTATGTTAATTTTGCTTGTATAGACTCTAGAAATTTTTCTGAGGGAAGTGTCTGTAGAATTTGACAATTTACACAAGTTAAGGCTATTTTAAGCAAATGTTTACTTTTGGATGGGTCATTAGGTGGCCCATGTACAATTGGGCGGTAAATTTTTGCAAAATGCTACATTTCTAATTTGCCTCAAAATTAATTTTCAGACATCGACCTAGAAAGAAATTCTTCTTTGTTTGTTGTTAGTAGTGAATGAATGCTTTGTTCATGCTTGCCTACTGGAATGAATGCCTCTATCCATTCACGTATACTAGGCTAATTGTTCATCTAGTCTTCTCATATTGAAGGAAGTCCCTTGTTCACTAAAATGGTATTTGGTGGCAAACAGTGTGCTTACTTGCAAAGGTGCTTGTGGGACGAATTCATTTAACTATGTACGTAGTCATACTGTCTTGTCATTTCCTTTTCAGTTTGTGCTACTCTTAATGCACATCAAGAAAGTTTATTAGAAAGCTTTTTAAAGGGGATGAAGATAAAAAAGGTTCTGCTTTTCAGTAATCTTATATCTTTGTGATCGTATATTCCAACAGTTTATATGATCATGAAAGACAAGCGAAAAGAATTCTCACTTAGTAAGTTATTTGGGTTCTTAATCGGAGAATAGAGTGTGTTTTGAACATAGAAACTGAGGCTAATAGCAATATGGCATATTTCAACCTGATATTCATGTTCTTTGATGCTTTTGCATTCCTTGACGAACCCAACCTTTTGCTCCCCCTAATTTGTGGACAAGTATCAAAAGCTTTACTTTCCCACAAGCTACTTCATATGTTAATTTTGAACAATGAAGCTTCATGGAGTTTTCAATTCACTTGTAAATTTGTGATAAGATGGTTTGATATATATTGTTTGATCCATTTTCCTAATAGCTTAAGTTTTTGATATAATCGGTGACTTAATATGGTATTAAAGCTTTGGCTAAGGTGGTCCTGGGTAAGACTTTTAATTGTATTTGTTCCCATGTTTATTTTTGTGCACTACTATTGTTTTAGACTTTTAGTTGGTGCACCTGTTTGGTTTAATTTTTCTCTCCCTAGTTCGGGTACATGATAGGATTGCAGGTGAGGAGTGTTAAGTTAGCTTGATATACATTTTTGGACTTATTTCTAAAGAGCTTTTGGGACAATCGATGATTTAACACCTAGCTAGAATTTTTGTTTTATGGTTGGCATACAATGTGAAAATGTTAGGATGAGCCATTCCTATCCTTAAAAATCATTATATAGGTTGAGCCTTCTGGCTTCTATAGGTGTTTTAACATTGACAATGATGAATTCTAACACAACATCATGGCTATTAGTTTTTTTTTTTTTTTTTTAAATCTTGTTCTTGGTTCATGAATATCAATGTATGTGTAAATCATGACGAGAAGGAATTAAAAAAAAAAGGGAACCACAGAATCATAGGATTGAAGTTTAACTTTGTTAATTGTTTGTCATGATCTTACCTAAAAACTTACGCTGTTTAGAAAGGGAGCAATTTTATCATTTACCTTGACTTGTTGTCTTTCAATATGCCCCCTCATCTGTGGTTGAACCCATTTTTTTGAACAAGCCAAACACTGGGACTATTGATTTTCTTTTTAGGTGGCGATGAGGTTTGAGCCTAGGATCTTTGTCTATCTAGTACTATGTTAACTTGTTAACCATCGTCTCACCTAAAAAATTAAGTTGTTAGAGAAGGGGACAACTTTATCGTTTATGTTGACTTGTTTTTTTTTTTTTTCAAAAAACTTTTATTCAGGTGACTTTTAGATAAAATCACACAACAAACATAAAAGTGATAACTTTAATCTTTTGGGCCAAAGGTGTTTAGCTTTATTGAGTTACATAATAATCTTGAAAATTTTGATACATTTTTTCTGCTGTTGTGCAAGTTTTTCCTCGAATAATTTCATACTGTTGATATCTTGGCCACTTGATTATTTATGGAGAGTATAGTAGATTACTTTAAGGCTATGTTTGGCTTGATGGAAAAATGGCGAGGGAAATGGGAAGGGAGAAGTGATTTTCCCTTCCTCCCAACCGAACAACATTGAGGAAGGAAAATTTTCCATCCTCAAAGAAAGGAAAATTTATCTCTCCCATTTTTCTTCCTTTCCCTTTTTCATCCTTCCACCAAACATAAGTAATTTGAACTTTTTTCCTTCATTTATATATATTGATAAGCAACTGTCGTTTCTATAATTGGTTTGAACCTTTATGTGTTGTCAATGGTCCAGTTATGAGATAGCTGCTATTGCACCATTTTCTCACCGTCTAGCATTTGACAACTTGCCAATGGACATCCAACGCCTACGTTGCAAAGTCAATTTTAAAGCATTAATCTTTGTTCCTCACATTAGAGCTCTTGGAGATGCCCTCGTTAGTCATCTTCGATATCCAGCTGGCCGAAATGAAGAACTCAGTACTGATTACCTAATGGAGGTCCAAAATGAAGCCCTTGATACCAGTTACATAAAAGCGATTGATGGAAAAGATAAACGACAACCAGGGAAGTTTGTTGTCCTACACCTTCGGTTTGATAAGGTATGGCTTGATTCTTTCACATATACCCAGTGATTTTATTATCTACTTTTGTACTATGAGGTTCCCCTAGAATCGAGAAATAGGTATTGAAATTTAACATGCTGCTTGATGCGCTTTGGTAGATAATTGGTTTAGGTATTGTTCTACTGTAATATCATGCAACTGTTTTGTATACCTCGTGGGTTCTCGTTTTCCCATCCAATATAAAGTGAATCTCTGCAAATTAGAGAGGTTGTAATTTGTTAGTGATTAAAAATTTATTTGCTAACCAATGTAAAGAACCTGTCCATATATTAATTGGGTTTTTTTTAATCTTGATGTCATCACATATTGGTAAACTTCATGCTTCATGCTACCTGTGCTTGTAATTACTTCTTCCATTTAGTTTGCATATGATTTTAGGCTAAAAATTGATTTTTTCTATAAGCTCTTAACCTGCCCAAAGCAAAGGTCAAAAGAAATTCATGATTTTGTGTAGCATACCCCATTACTTGAAGGCTAATCTTATGTCTGAAAATGGTAAGAAAAAACTACCAGTAGTTAATTAGTTAAAATTATCTCTTTCCCCAATCCCAAAGGGTAGCTTAAGTGGTCGGTGAGCTGAGGATAAGTGCCAAGGGAATGAGTTCTCAAGTTCAATCTCCATTAGGTGCTGTTACTCCTTGAGAGCCACTCCAAAGGCAAAGCCTCTCTTTAGTCTGTTATGCAGGTATGGATACTGTAGTATAAGAGGTGAAAACTTATAGTCTCTTAGGTGATTTGCTAATTAGAATTATTTGTATATTGCTCTTTGTTTTTTCATTATGGAAGATGATACTGCAGAATTGTGGAATTAATAAGACTCAATATTAGATTTGGGAAGTAAAATGGGATATTTGAAGTTCAATGGAGGAATACTTCTAAAAGCTGGAGTCAATGACGTGTTAGGGGCATGGGGTTTTCACACGCCGACTCAAACCATTGATATTACGTAGCAGAGTCAACGTAACTTGACCTTACTCTTGAAAATAAGCTCAATTCAACAAAATCTTAGTCCCAAACTAGTTTGAGTTGGCTGATGAATCCTCTTCCTCCATTCATTTCTGTTGTGGGTTATATTTTCCTTGAGTCTATATGAAATTAGGTCTTTGCTTACAATTTCAGTCCACATAATTTTTGGTCTACTTTTTATTTTTTTTACCCTTTCTACTTAAATCAAATTGCTTTTTTGTACTAATGCATTCCTAAGTCTACGTTAGATATGACTAAACTATCTAAAATGGCTCTCTCTTAACTTCTCTTCTGTGGGCATCTTCTTAATTTGTTTTCGAATATATTTATTTCTTGAATATATTTTATATGCAAGTTTATTCAAAGTAGGACCACTGGTAGGATATAAGTAAGTTTGGGCACTTAAAAGATTGTAGAGAAAGAAAACTTTAGATACCTTGGATCTATGGTACAACAGGATAGACGGATTGATACTGATATAAGTCACAGGGTTCAGGCCAGG
>JAVXUM010000023.1:18112063-18124925 GCA_035590655.1 Pouteria glomerata
TTCTGAGAAGATAAATCCTTTTTTTTTTGCAAAAAAAATTAAAAAAAATGAGCGTTCCTTTGCTTGATACGTTCTTAAATAAAATATAGGAAATTCGAGCTTACTAAGGATAGATAACTTGGTCTTTTTGCTTAAGTGCATCCAGCACCAAGTTAGCCTTACTTGGCAATGCAAAGCCGAACTGGGCCAAGAGATCTTGTTATTTTGCTTGCTTTGGAGTAAACTTTCTGTGTGAGGAGGTAGCACCCACATTATCTATCTTCACCACGACCTTGATTGCAACCAATAATGCTGCCACTTCTGTAAGCAATGCACCACTTTGGTCATCTACTTCTCTTGTACTGTGTAGCACCTCTCCGTGTCATTAAACTTAGGGCTATCCTATGCAATGTGATGCCCCTCTTGTTTAAGTTTTCCTCCAATTGCCAAACCCAAATCATTGGCGTGTACTTCAAATGGCTTAGTATGGTCAGGGATGGGGCAGTATGGTTTCCTCTATCACAACCTTCTTCAAAGCTCATAACACATTGCATTAATCCGGCCACTCCTTGGCATATTCTTCTTGAGAATATTCCAACATATCTCGTCTCAAAACTACAAATGGAATATGTTTATCAGATAAAAGAACAGGAATTTCATCTTCAAGAAAATTCCTAGAGATCAGGATAACTTTGTATTTATATTTGGCCCCTGGGGGTTGGGGAGGGGTGTTTCTCAACTGGGTTGATGCCAAAGTTTTCTCAGCAAGGTGTGATATCCCAAAAGAGGGCCTCAATTGGATTTTTATTTTTCGTGTTCCAGTCCACCAATTGAATAATGAATTTTTAGAAGCATTTCTCTGCCTGCTAATGCGTTCTTTTGAAAGCTGATCGTTAGCCACTCTTTAGTTCCCAATGTTGCTCATTTAAGGGCTTAGTCCTTTTCTTTGGTATATTTCTTTATGTTCTATATCTTGTATATGAATAATACTTAACCCCCACCCCCCTCCCAAAAATATATATATATATATCTTGTTATGCAGGATATGGCTGCCCATTCTGCATGCGACTTTGGTGGGGGTAAAGCTGAAAAATTGGCCCTGGCTAAGTACCGACAAGTTATTTGGCAGGGAAGGGTCCTAAACTCCCAATTCACTGATGAGGAGCTGAGAAATCAGGGGCGGTGTCCTTTGACTCCTGAAGAAATTGGATTGCTGCTGGCAGCTTTGGGCTTTGACAACAATACTCATTTATATCTTGCCTCACACAAGGTTTATATGTAACTTCCCACTAAGTCAAGCTCAACAAAGTGTGGTATACCAACCATTTTGGGTTGGCTACTTCTTTTTGGAATGTGACCCTAGTGTCTTTGCTGTCAAAATTCCAGGTATATGGTGGAGAAGCCAGAATCTCGACCTTAAGAAAATTGTTTCCCCTAATGGAAGACAAAAAGAGCCTTGCATCTTCAGAGGAAAGGGCCCAGATTAAAGGAAAGGCTTCTCTTTTGGCTGCAGTTGATTACTATGTCAGCATGCACAGTGACATTTTCATTTCTGCCTCCCCAGGAAATATGCACAATGCAATGGTAAACTAATTTTTTTCATTAATTAGTACACATACTTTAAATTAAATGAATTGCAACAATGTGTCCCATTTATGTGAATTTAGTCAACTGTCAAAAAGTAAAGGTCAACTCTTGGGGTGAAATCATGCATGGTCGGGTTTGATGCAACATGTGCTGCTGCAAGTGACGCACAGAACTTTCGGTAGCTTGGAGAGAGAATTTAATTAGCAGAGTCATCACAGAAAACATAACCCTTGGTTGAAATTAATGGAGGAATAAAGATTCTTGTAGCCGACCCTAACTGGATTAGGAGTGGGGCTTTATTGAATTTAGTTTATTTAAAAAAATGAAAAGAACTTGGAAGGGCTACTGCTGGATTCCTGAAACATAGGTTCTTGGGAAGTGTGGCGGGAGGGTAAGAGAGCTGTTGCCCTGATAAGAGGCAGAAGTGGAAAGGATAAAGTTTGTTTTTAACCATCTCATCTTTAATCCATGGTTTTTGCCTCCAAATCACATAGAATAGCAACTATTAAATCAAAACATGATATATCATTTAAAATGTAGTATGGAAAGGCTAATCCGTTAAAGCATGGATACCACATCTGATGTTCCAATGTGAAAAACAGTGAGGTTCCAACTTAACGTTCTAGTGCGAGCATCCTTTTAGTTGTTTTCTTTTGTTTTCGAGGTATAAGTCTTACCCAAAGAAACTTGCTATCCTGTATTGATCAGAGAAAGTTGTGTTGAAAATGGGCCTGTATATAATTAGCATCTGAAATAGTTCCACTTGTCTAGAAGAAGGTTTGGTTTGCTACAATTGTTTGAAAACTTTCTGAGAGAAAAACGGAGAGTTCTGTTATGAGTTTTGAGTGGCTAAAAAGTTATAATGCTGAGAATTTCAATTTAACAGGTGGGACACCGAACGTATGAGAATTTGAAGACAATTCGGCCAAACATGGCATTGTTGGGCCAGCTCTTCCTGAATAAGAACATGAATTGGTCTGATTTTCAACAAGCTGTTGTGGAAGGGCACACAAACAGACAGGGGCAGCTAAGGATTAGGAAGAGAAAGCAGTCTATATACACCTACCCTGCTCCGGATTGCATGTGCCACGCTTGAGGTGAGATGAATTCACGTGCCTACGTGACTTTGTGATTTCTGACTGCATCTATTGTTTGTACCATGATACCCGAATAAGGTACAACCCCCATTTCTCCCATGGGTAGAACGCGGAGGGAATTGGCTCGAAACAACCAATTGGAGATGGAGAGTTAACCGACTGTGGGAGTCATTTGGATAGTGGGGTTGGTTGTCTGTCTTGTTGTAGATCTGAGATATGTGATTTACGAGTCTTTGAGATATAGTTTATGAGTGGCCCACGTTGCTAGACAGACGTGCGTAGTGTAATGAACGAAATGTATTCATTCAAAAGGTGACGATTGTTTCTTCAAGTTCAGCTTATTAGTGAAGCTGAGCATACAAATTCAGTGTCTCTCGGGTGGATTGCATTCTATTTCATTTTTATGTATCCTCTTGTTTTCCTTGGTTGAAATTTGATAATCAGCATTGATGAGCATTAGTAAAGGAACAACACACCTGTCCAAACTAGCAAGTTCTACCTTTTTTCTTTCATTAACTGAGGCTTAGTTTGGCGACAGTAGTTAGAAGTTAGCCTCCGACCATTCAGATTCTTTATTTTATTTTTTTAAATAACCAAAATTATCTTCTTACATTTTAAATTTCGAAAGATAAAAATGTCAAATTAATAAAAATTTAAACAACTAGTTTTTTTTTTTTTTTTTTTCTTAGGGTGGATAGAGGGATGCAGTTTCTATGATGACAGTCAGAATTTGTCCAGCAAGATTGAAAATTCCTAATGAGTTATTATTATAGTAGCCATCTTTATTATAGTATACGAGCAAAAATCACAAAAGTACGAGCTAAAGTCTTTTTAAGATTTGAAATATATTCAAAGGCAGAAGCATTAATTCTTTTTTTTTTTTTAATCATCATAGAAACTGCATCCCACAACCAAAAAAGAAAAAAAAAAGCATTAATTCTATGTACTTTATCTATGAATGTTTTAATTGAAATCTTTTTCTATAAATGTTTATATATAGCACAAACGCTTTCTGTTTAGATGACAAGCCTTGCTCTTCTCGTAGCAGCAAAACAAAATTAAAAGCGTTTGCAATGATAACGCTTTTAGGCTTGACAATTCAGTTAACACTTTAAAAAGTAAAGCGTTTATTGTTAACAATGTTTTTGTTCCTACTTCTGTTAAGCGAGGAAGTCTGTAGTCACTATCCGAAATTGCGCTCTGGGTGAAATTCGCCACTGTGGTCTTAGCCGCCAAAGAACCACGGAGATGTAAACTAGTTTGGGTAAATCCCAGCTGACCGGCTCAACCGAGAAGGCTAAGGGTAATTTTCACATTAGAGAATCGAACTTATGACCAAAGTCGGCGGAGTTCTCTGCCACGACTAATTCGGCTACCCTGAAGAGTAACAATGTTTTTTGTTCCTAATTTTGTGATGAAGTTAAGAACCCTTCTTCTCCTATTAAAGTATCTAGAGAGATTAACCAAAAAAAAAAAAAACTTACACTTAAATCAATCATTTTTGTTTTTTTTTAATCCTACATTGTAATAAATTTTTTTTATTAAATAAATATTAAGGCTACATGAGTGGGTTTAGAAAAGCAAGCTTGGTTCCCTGGGTCAACCGAGTTGGCTAGTGAGTGTGTTCTCCACATAAACGACTCGAGTTTGAATTCTTACTTGGATGTATAGTTGAGAGACTGGTTATGCATCTCCCGATTTACTTATCGGTTACACAAATCATTAAGATTTGTAATAAATTAGTGTGGGGTTCCGGGTTACCAAAAAAAAAAAAAAATGCAAGCTTGGGACAAATTTTGGGTTGGGTTAAATGCAAACTAATTCTGTAGTTGTTATTAAATATTGTGATAGTTCAGTTGAAGCCCACCCAGTCTAATGCTCTCTTCGAAATAAAAAATAATTGCAATAATTGCCTTTTTACTTCTGTACCTAAGTTAAAAATCAACAATATTCTTAAATTTTAAAAACCTACTTTCATGTCAATCCTACTTAAGACTAAAGTGAAACTATAAATGGTGTTAAAATTTTAATCTTTTAATTGAAAAGACAAAAATACTTATCGAAAATTAAATAGAATAAGCAGGTATAAGTGTAAGTGTTATAAATTATAAAGAGTGAGTGTATTTTTTAAAGTTATTAAGAAGTAGATATATTATCTTTTAATAATAGACTTTTTAACAATTTCACTTACTTAGAAGTTCCAGGGTGTAAAGATAGATTTGATTTTTACTCAAGTAGAGGAGAAGTATAAAGGCAATTAACTCAAAATAGTTTATCCATGACTTGTATAAATGTCCATGACTGATCAAAGTTGGCTGGCTAGTAACACAACATATAGTTGTAGAGAAATCAAATTTTCAAAACAGTTTATCCATGACTGATGGGTGAACCACTTTGGAATCTTGCTTCCAGGAAAAATAAGACCGAGTTTATCATTACGAACAATGAATTCCTGTACCAGAAAATCTTGCCAAGCTCTCATGAATATATATAGGGGTGGAGCCAGAAAATAATGAGTGGACACTAATTGTACATAAATGATTAATGGGTTCCATGTGAGAGAGAGAATGAGAGAGAGATAGAAAAGGATCAAAGAAGAGTTAGATATTTTTTAGTTGTACTAGGTGCGTAAGTTAAGTATACTTGTATTGATATGTATTGAACTAAAATTTATTTATTTTTATTGGATAGGCATAATTGATTTTGGTTTAGACTTTTTTCTTCTTGGATGGGCATAATTGGTATTGGGATATTTGTTTGTTTTTTTTTTTTTTTTTTGTGTGTGTGTGGGTGCGCGTGTGGGGACACAATTGAGCAAGGAAGATATATCAAGAAGAAAAAAAAAATTAGTAGTAATTATTTTTTAGTCCCCTGGGCTGGCACTGCCTCTGCCCTTGCTGTTATACACAAAATATTGTGATTTTGTGTGTCTCACATGATTTGACGCGATGCTTTCTTTTCATGCAATTTCATAAAATTATATAGCGAGGTTTCGAAAGATAAGGTTTCAGCACTAACTGGCTACAGCTATAAGAGAGAGCAAAACCTTTTTCTCCTTTGCATGAGTGAGCAGAAATTGAATATATCGTAAGTTGTAAAAACTATCCAGGCCAATTATCACTGTGCTGATACATTGTTACCTTGGAGCATCCAGAAAGCGAGATCTTCCTCAGTGACTTATAATCAGTTGATGTTAGGTTTGAGAGGACGAGTGATGGGCAATCATCTGCATATAATTTGACTATACATACTCGCTAGAAGTTGTGACAATGATTCAAGCCTACTGCAGCCCACCAGCCAAAGATTTCTAAGTTGAGAAAGGTGAATATTGGTGCTTTTGCAGGTTCGTTGGCTACATTGTTTCCACTCAGATTCAACTCTTCCAATGAGGACAGACGGCCAAGGTCACAGGGGAATTGCCAACCAAACAAACATGTTGCAACCACTGATGTCTAATTTTGTTAGCCAAGTAAACCCAATTCTGACTGCAACACCAAACTCATTGAAATTTGATCGAGGTTATCTTTCTAATAAGCAAGATGTAAAAAGTGAACCCAACGAGTTTGACATTGTCGACTTATTATATCCAAGGAATGACAAGATAGATTCCTTCTCCTCAAAAGAATAATAAAGGATGGCAGTTGTTTAATGGCAGTGTCACCAGGATAAAGCTCTTCCAAATTTTCCATCTCGCCAAACTATTTTGGCAATTCATCAAGCGTTATGCAACCCGAGATATCAAGATACATGAGACATGATTTTATTTTTATTTTTTTTGTTTTACTATTATTTAATAAAAATATATGGCATTTGGTGTCCGATTAAAAATAATTATTGAATTACGATTAATGAAAACACTGTTTGAAACAATATATTTAAAGAAATTGAAAATGCCATTTTTTTTTTTTTTTTTTTGAGCAGAGTGAAATTACCACAAAGCCAACAAACCATTTGAAACAGCATTTTCTTCTTACCTTACATGTACTAAAGTACGGTTTTTAAGGCAAACACAGAAAACGCTATTTGAAATAGCGTTTTCAAGTATAATAAATTGAAGAGAAGATGCTTTATTAAACAGCGTTTTTAAAAGTATGAAAATGTCAAACGAGATAGCATTTTCAATACAAGCAATAAAAGAACAAAATGCTATTTGAAATAGTATTTTTAGTTTATATGAAAACGCTATTTTAAACAAAATTTTTATTAACAATACTTTACCAATTATTTTTAACCGAACCACAAATACCATATAATTTAATTGAAAAACGGCAAGACCAAAAAAACTCCATGAGATATCTTAACCTACAAATTCTGCCATGAAGTCTTTTAAAGGTTTTTACAGTCCTTCACATTCATTAGAACAATGTTGCTCAGATGCTTAATAGATGATGGTAGCTCTTTTATAGCAGTACCATTCAAATAAAGCTCTAACTCACATTCCATATGGTCCGGAAACTTTTCGAGTTTCAAGCAGCCAAAGAGAATAAGAGTGTTTAAAGGTACCAAATGAATACTATTTCGAAGACACTTCATACTTCTACAATTCTTCAAATTTAAAAGAACCATATTGTCATGAAATGCATGCAATAGATGTGTTCATCTCTACCAAACTTGCACAATCTTCGAGGATTAGTTTCTTAAGATTTGGTAACCCTGTGAAATTATTGTGATTTATTCTTTACCTTGTATAATCATCAGTCAATCTTTTATTTATGGCTCCTAGAATAATCACTAGTCAATTTACCTTACATTTGTATAGTCAATTATTTCTTTTCTAGAATAGCTCCTAGAATCAAGTTGTATAGACCTATATTTTTTGAATTTCTATCATTGTAACGATATATACATTTTCCATTTTCTCTTTCAATTGATCCTTGTTTAACATGGTATCAGAGTAACTTTCCTACGGTTTATTTCTTCTCCTTCTTTATTCTTTCCTCCTAGGGTTTACTCCTTCCCTCTCTTCATTCTTTATTAGCCATGGTGGTATTTTTTTCTTGCAGCTTCCATCCCCATACAGTAGCACTTTTACTCTTTATTTGCAATACAAACAAACAAGAATCTTATTGCCATGGCTGTTTCGACCACTACTGATAACACCTCACCACTTATGAAACTCATCTCAAATGTGTCTTCTCCCTATTTTATTCATTCGGCTGATCATCCTCGATTAGCCCTTGTTGAACCCTTACTCACTGGAAACAATTACTCGTCATGGCGCCAGGTTGTGAAGATTGCTTTAAATGCCAAAAACAAACTCGATTTTGTTGATGGTTCTCTTTCCAAACCAATCAATGATACTAAAGGTGCTAATCTTTGGGAGCGATGCACCCATATGGTCCTATCATGGCTTCTTCACAGTGTTGACAAAACTCTTTCCAGCAGTCTTCTCTACTGTCAAACCCCTCGTGATCTTTGGCTTAAACTTGAGACCCGCTTTTCCCATAGCAATAATCCTACCATTTTTCGCCTCAAACGCTCCATAGCCACTCTTCACCAGGGAAATCTTTCTATCACCCAATACTATAACCACATCAAGGAACTTTGGGATGAACTGGATTCCATTCAATTGATGAAAGAATGCACATGCGGTGCTCTCAAAGATCTCAATACAATACAAGCCACTGAGCGAGTGTTTCAATTCCTTATGGGGTTGAACGATTCCTATCAACAAATTCGAAGCCAAATCCTTATCATGGATCCACTCCCTACTGTTAACAAAGTTCATTCCATTCTTTTACAAGAAGAAAGCCAACGACTTTTGCATATGACTTCTCTTTCTCTTGATGCATCTGCATTGGCAGCATCACAAGTAACTCCGGCCTTGCTACCGACACCACCGGCTCACACCATTCTCAAACCACCTGTCATTTGTGAGCATTGTGGCCAAAATGGACACACAAATTCCAAATGTTACCATCTCATTGGCTTTCCCGCTGGCTGGAACAATCGCTCTAATCGCCGCAAGAATAATTTGCCGGCTGCACATCAATTTGCGTCATAATGGTTCAACAACAAATGTTGCACGCATAGGTCGGCAAACACATTCTGCATTGTTTGTTTCTGGACAGCAAGGACCAGATGCAACACTCACGGGGCACCTTGATTCAGGCCATTTTATTTCAGAACAGCAGCATCATTTAGCCCCCCAACATGCATCATCCTCTATTCCAGCACAACAACCCCATAGTGGAAATAACTTACTCTCTGGTAACCTATCTGAGACCTTAACTGCTTCGGAGCTTCGTCAACTACGGGAACTTCTCACCCCGCTGTCTGCTAATTTTATTGGTAATGTTTCACCCACTTCTTCCTCTGTTTTTTTTCCTCGAAATATTTGGATAATCGATAGTGGTGCTTCTGATCATATGACCCCGCATTTATCCCTTTTTAATTCCTTTTCACCAAATACTCAATGTTTACCCGTTTGTTTGCCCTCGGGGTCATCACATGCTGTTAGTAACATAGGAGACATCATCTTATCACCTAGCATCACACTTTTTGATGTTTTACATATTCCTAATTTCCTCTTTAACCTCTTTTCTGTCTCCAAACTCACTAAAATTTTAAACTGTGCTGTGTTATTCTTTCCTACATTTTGTATTTTTCAGGACCTAACCTCGAGGAAGCTGATTGGAGTGGGTGAGGCACGCAATTGACTATATTATATGCGGACGGGTCACCTCGTGCTCTTACCACCGCCCAAACCACATCTTTCCACACCTGACATTACCGCCTTGGTCACCTTTCTATTTTTAATTTACCCAAGTTTATTTCTGTTTCTACTCAAAATACGCATTGTGATGCTTGCTTGAAGAGAAAACACATTCGATTTCCTTTTCAATCAGTACCAAATAAAAGCACATTTCCTTTTGAAAGAATTTATTGCGATATTTGGGGTGGTTATCAAACACCCTCAACTTGTGGTGCACATTATTTTTTAACGATAGTGGATGAATTTACTCATGTTACTTGGGTATATTTGATGCGTTTTAAATCTGAAACTCTCTCTAAATTACGCATTTTTTTCAATATGGTACATACCCAATTCCAAAATAAAATTAAACACTTTCGTTCAGATAATGGCTCAGAATTTACAGCTGGACTTACCCAATCTTTTTTTCATGAACATGGCGTTCTCCATGAATTCACATGCGTTGACACGCCTCAACAAAATGGTGTTGCTAAACGTAAGCACCGGCACATTCTTAATGTTGCTCGATGTTTACGTTTCAAGCACATCTTCCTTTGCAATTATGGGGTGAATGCATTCTTACCACATTACACTTAATTAATCGCACCCCATCCCGCACACTAGGTAATGTCACCCCATATGAACGCTTTTATAACAAACCTCCCATCTATGACCATCTCCGTGTGTTCAATTGTCTCTGTTATGCTCAAAGTCTTAAAACTAACTGGGACAAATTTCAACCTCGTGGCATTCCATGTCTTTTTTTGGGATATCCTCTTCACCACCATGGTTATCGCGTGTATGAGCTTACTACTAAAAATTTTTCATCTCACGCGATGTCACTTTTATCGAAACTATTTTTCCATATTCCTTATTACCACCTGCAAACCCTGACCAACCTGTTCTTTCTTTACCTATAGTTGATATCCCAACTTCATCTTTACCTTCTTTTGTGGCTACTCCACCTAATGCTACCATCTCTACAACCTAACCCGAATCTGAATCTGCACTTCTACCTCCCAACCCATCCCCCACCTCCATAACACATGCTCATCCTTATCGTAATGTTGGCCCTCCATCACATCTTTGTAATTATATTTGTCCTACCTTACCTTCTACTTCCACTGCGCACTCCTCAGTTCCAATCTCGACCTCAGGTACGATTCATCCTCTCTCTAATTTTCTTTCTTACACTCGTTTTTCTAGACCCCACTCTGCTTTTCTATCTTCCCTCTCACAGCACAGTGAACCTTCATCTCATGCTCAAGCCATCACGTAACCTCACTGGCGTGCGGCTATATCTACTGAACTTCAAGCCTTAGAGGCCAATCATACTTAGACTCTTTCGTCCCTTCCACCAGGAAAAAAAGCTATTGGATTTAAATGGGTATTCAAAACCAAATTGAAGGCAGACGATTCTGTTGAACGGTATAAGGCTCGGCTTGTTGCCAAGGGTTTTAACCAAATTGAAGGCCTTGATTATCATGATACTTTTGCTCCAGTGGCCAAATTGGTTACTGTTCGCTGTGTTCTAGCCATTGCTGCTGCCCGCTATTGGCACTTACACCAACTTGATGTTCACAACGCCTTCCTTCATGGTGACTAACATGAGGAGGTTTACATGTCCCTTCCTCCAGGTTATGGTCGTACGGGGGAGACTCGAGTTTGCCGTTTACAAAAGTCTCTTTATGGTCTTAAACAAGCATCTCAAAATTGGTATGCTAAGCTATTTTTTATTCTCTACACAGCTGGCTATATTCAATCTCAAGCTAATCATTCTCTCTTTACTTGCACTCGAGGGAGTATATTTACTGCTATCTTGGTCTATGTGGATGATCTTTTGATTACTGGAAATGACTTGAGGGCCATTAGTTCCATTAAGACTGTTCTTGCTGATCAATTCAAGATTAAGGACCTTGTTATTCTCAAATACTTCCTTGGCATTGAAGTTGCTCGTTCCCCCACTGGTATTTTCATTAATCAACGTAAATATGCATTGGAAATCCTTTCAGATTCTGGCCACCTTGGATGTCGACCTGCATCCTCACCTATGGAACAACAACTTAAGCTCTCCAACTCTGATGGTGATCTTCTCCCTGATTCAGGCATCTATCGCCGCCTCATTGGCCGCCTTATCTATCTTACCATCTCACGGCCTAATATCACTTTCTCAGTTAACTTGCTTAGCCAATTTATGCATGTCCTTCGTACCCCTCACTATGATGCTACCATTCGTGTTCTCCATTATTTAAAAAGAACCCTTGGCCATGGTCTCCTATTTCCTTCTCAGTGTAATTTCCAAATATCTGCTTATTTTGATTCTGATTAGGCTAGTTGCCCAATGACACGTCGCTCCACCACTGGTTTCTTATCACTTTGGGTAATAGTCCTATCTCTTGGCGCACCAAAAAGTAAAGTGTCGTATCCCGTTCTTCCGCTAAAGCAGAATACCGTGCCATGGCCTCTACCACCGATGAGCTCATTTGGCTTAAGACTTTATTGCATGATCTGGCTATCTATCATCATCGCCCTATGCGCCTTCATTGTGATAATCAAGCCGCACTTCATATTGCCCACAATCCGATTTTTCATGAACGTAGTAAACATATTGAGATTGATTGTCACTTAGTTCGTGAAAAGTTTTAGGCCGGTCTTATTTCCCTACATCATGTTCTTACTACTATCCAACCCGCTGACGTATTCACTAAGGCTTTTAGTATTTATCATTTTCGCCTTTTAGCTTTCAAGTTGGGCATTATGCATCTCCATGCTCCAACTTGAGAGGGAGTATTGTGATTTATTCTTTATCTTGTATAATCATCAGTCAATCTTCTATTTATGGTTCCTAGAATAATCACTAGTCAATTTACCTTATATTTGTATAGTCAATTATTTCTTTCCTAGAATAGCTCCTAGAATCAAGTTGTTTAGGCTTATATATTTTGAATTTCTATCATTGTAACGATATATACATTTTCCATTTTCTCTTTCAATTGATCCTTGTTTAAAAGAAATGAATTGATAATAGATAAAGCGTGTCATACCAGGGTGGGACACCCGAAATATTGCAAACGAGGGTAAGTTTAAACTACTGTTAATCTGCATTTTTTTGTTTGTTCGTTCTATTGCAATTATATCTCCTGTTTGTTGTTTATCCTTTTCTCTGTTTGGCCTTTCAAAATTACCCATAGAACTGTCAATTTATTTTCACAAAACTTGAATGACCTTTTAAAATATTGGAAATCTGATTTGTGGTTATGTGGATAGCTGAGTTTTATAACCTAAATTTTAAATTATTTATTTTATTTATGAATTATATTTTTATTACGTAATTAGTTGAGTTTATCAAATTTAAATTATTAATTTATTTATTTTTCAGCATGTGTAGATTTGGATGTTTTAAGGGATTATTTTTATCATTGAGACATGATTAGACGTTTATCATAATTTAAGTAGACGTGATGATACTTGATTAAAGAAGTTGCATATAAATCAAAGTGGTGTC
>JAVXUM010000023.1:18154747-18173830 GCA_035590655.1 Pouteria glomerata
TTCTTCTACATGTTGTTGACCAGCTTCCACTTGCTCTTTTGTATCTCCACAATTTGTTCATCAAAATGACTTCAATTTTTTATCTTTTATGGATTCACATGTGCTCCAAGTTTCACCAATGAAAAATAATTATGCACAGAACATAAAGCTTATATCAATTAAATGCACCATGTGATGTATTAAAATGGGTAAATAAGTGATATTTACAGTTCAATCAGTGGTAATCCCTTAATAAGTGGATCCGCAATCATGAAGTTTGTCCCAATGTGTTATATGGAAATCTGTCCACTCTTTACTCTTTCATTCACAACCAGAAACTTTATGTCAATATACTTTAACTTAGATGAGCTTTTGTTGTTATTGGAATATAGAACTACTAACTTATTGTCACAATATATCTTAATTGGTCTTTCTATATCATTCACAATGTGCAACCCAATGACAAAATTTTGCAGCCATATTCCATGGTTGGATGCTTCGTAACATGCGACAAATTCTACTTCCATAGTGGAAGATGCTATGAGCATCTATTTTGCATTCTTCCAAGAAATAGCTCCTCCAGCTAACAGATAAATGTAGTCTGAAGTGGACCTCCTACTATCTTGGCATCTAGCATAATCGGAGTCAGAATACCTTATGATCTCTAACTGATCCGATCTCCTATATGTATGTATGTAATCTTTTGCTCTCTGCAAGTACCTCATAACCTATTTAGCTATTTTCCAATGCTTCATACCAGGGTTACTCAAATATCTGCTTAGCATTCCAACAATGAATACTATGTTAAGACGTGTACAAACTTGAGCGTACATTAGACTCCGAACAGCTGACGTATAGGGAATATTATGCATTTTTTTAACTTCAAGGTCATTCTTAGGGTACTGATTAAGACTAAATTTGTCTCCCTTAGTGACAGGGGTGTCACTTAATTTACAATCTTGCATGCCAAATCTTTGAAGTTAATGCGTTCTTTTTGGGTAAAGCCTTTAGCTATAAGACGATCCTTATATCTTTCTACATTACCTTTTGAATCCCTCTTGGTTTTAAATATCCATTTACAACTAATGGGTTTCGCACCTTCTGGTAATGGAACAAGATCCCAAACTTTATTGTCTTGTATAGACTTGTACTCCTCATTCATGGCATCAATCCACTTTTGAGAGTTAGAACCCTGTATGGCCTGATGGAAGTTTATTGGATCATCATCCACCATTCCAATATCTTCATCATGTTCTTGGATAAACAGTATATGATCATTTGGGATAGTACTTCTCCTTTCTCTCATGGATCTCCTTAGTTCTTGAGGTTGCTGATTTTGTTCTTTTAGAATAATTAGCTTATTTTGAATGAAAGGTTGTGCAACATTGTCTTGTTGAGGTTCCTGATTTCTTTCTGGATCAATGATAGGCATAGAAGTCTGTACATTATCATAAACAATAATAGGAATCGAAACTGATTCGTCTTCAACAATAATGTCTCTAACCTTATTTCTCCTCCCAAAATCAACATCCTAAAAAAATGTTGTAGTTCTTATTTCAAAAATTGACTTAAGTGTGGGATCATAAAATTTGTAGCCCTTGGATTGCTTAGAGTAACCAATAAAGTAACTGCTCACTGTTTTAGAGTTCAATTTTCTTTCATGTGGCCTATAAGGCGTTGCCTTAGCTAAACATCCCAAAATGTGAAAATACTTTAAACTAGACTTTTGCCTGTCCAAAGCTCATAAGGTGTTTTGGCAACTGCTTTAGTTGGTACTCTATTAAGAATATATGCTGCAGTCTTTATTGCTTCTTTCCATAGTGATTTTTGTAAGATAAAATGACTAATTATACTCCTTACAATATCCTTTAGGGTTCTGTTTCATCTTTCAGTTACACCATTCATGCTAAGGGACCCTAGCGTGGTGTACTGTGGAATAATTCCACATTCTTTTAGGAATTTAGCAAATGGTCTTAGACATTGTTCACCTGAACCATCATATCTACCATAGTACTTACCACTACGATCAAATCTGACACTCTTAATTCTTTTGTTGAGTTGATTCTCAACTTTAGCTTTATAAGTTTTGAACACGTCTAGTGACTAAGACTTATCATAAATGAGACATAAGTACCCATAACGTGAGTAATTGTCTATGAATGATATGAAATATTATTAACCATTCCGAAAAGCCGTAGGGAACGGTCCATAAATATCCGTATGTATCAGTTCTAAGACTTCTGCAGTTCTGTTGGCACCTAATCTTTTAGTTTTGGTCTTTTTTCCCTTGATACAATTAACATAGACATCAAAATCTAAAAAATCAAGAGAATCCAAAATGCCATTAGACACAAGTCTCCAAATTCTATCTTTTGAGATATGATGTAATCGCTTGTGCCATAATGATGCTGAATTTTTCTTATTTAATTTGCGTTTAATACCACGTGATTCCACATGCAAGGTTTCATGATATGATATAACAGTATCAAGCAAATATAAGTTATCATATGTACATAATGAACCAGTACCAATAACATTTGAATTCAACGAAAGACTAAATTGATTGTTTCCAAATGAACAATAATATTTAGATTTATCCAATAAGGAAACAGAAACCAAATTTCGTCTAAAAGGCAGTACAACAAAAATGTCTTTCAAATCCAAATAATAACTAGTTCCTAATAATAACCTAAAAGTGTCAATTACATCAACTTTCACCGATTTGCCATCACCCACAAAGATGTATCTTTCACCATCATTTGGCTTTCGGTAGCTCAGGCAAGTCTGCATAAAAACACTTATGTGAGCAGTAGCACCAGAATCTAACCACCAAGTGTTCTAGATACTAAGGCTAAATTAGTCTCGGAACAGACCAAAGTAAGAATTGTACCTTTCTTCACACGTCAAGCATAATATTTGGCACAGTCATTTTTCATATGTCCAGATTTATTACAAAAGAAGCAGCTTTTATTATTCTGTTGCTGTTTCTTTTGTGCTGGACCCTTAGTAGCAGTTTCGTAATCTTTCTTTTTTTTCTTACCCTTATCTTTAGAGATGTTTGCCAAGTAAGCACTTTCAGTCCTGTCTTACTTCAACCTTTCTTCCTCTTACACACAATATGAAATAAGCTCATTTAGAGACCATTTCTCCTTTTGGCAGTTATAAATGACTTTAAATTGACTGAATTATGCAGGAAGTGAGATTAATACCAAATGCATGAGTAAGTCATCAGACAAATCAAGCTTTAGTCCCTTAAGTTTTGAAGTAATATGAGACTTATCCATGATGTACTCCTTTATGTTCCCCTTACCTTTATACTTCATTAAAATCAAGCTTTGCAAAAGTGTGCTTGTTTTAGCCTTATCGTTTTTTGTAAAACGCTTCTCAATTTCGGCAAAAAACTCCTTGGCATTAGTTATTCCTTCGGATATTGCGCCTCTAAAGGCTTCTACAATGTCGTACTTAATGATCATAAGACTTATGCGATTTGAGTGATCCTACTTCTCAAAGTTCTTTTTGTCATTAGGTGAACTTTCATTCATAAGAGAATTGGGTTGTTCAACCCTAAACGCAAGGTCTAGATCCATGTAGCAAAGAATAATCAATATGTTATCTTTCCAATCCTTGAAATTTGTTCCATTCAGGACAGAGATTGAATTTATATTGGCAGATATAGTAGTAGTAGACATATTAACTGTACAGAGAATAAAATAACCAAATAAAAATCATGTTCACATTAATATCTATAATTAAAAAAAAAATCAATAAATTCAAAAAATGATAAGCCCATCTCAAGATACCCAACACAACATTAATATCAAGTTTTTGGATTATAATATTAATTGTAAGTGGTACTCTTGTTATAATGATCAAGTATTAACAATAACTCCAATCAAATAATAAGTCCGTCTTTGGATTGACTTACTATTCACATGGAAACTTAATAATTGTTACATATTTACCACTATAGATGTGTATGTAATTCGGTCAAATATTAACTTTCCTTTGGGTCGGTCAATACCCATATGAATAAATATACACACACAACCATTTAATTATTCCTAATAAACTAATCTTCACAAGAGATGTCACTTTGGTGACATGTCATGTCAACTAGTCTATTTAGAATATTAGACAAATAAAAAAGGATATATCATTATTTGATTTTATGATTTATTCGTTAATTTTTTTTATCATCATAATCCAAAAAATTAAAAAAAAAAAATTATCACACAGCACCTCACGCATACCATATGAATTAAAAATTAATGGATGAATGCACCGAATGAAACCAAACATGTTAAACCTTATGTAAACTTTCTGTACCAAAATGAAACCAATTTGGAGGATCCATGATTTGTTTTTTTGTTTGATTGATCTTTGTTTCTATTTGACTGTTTGACTCTAAAAGTGGAAAAATCCAACTGGGATTGAAATTGTAGTTTTACTTCAATTGTGTGATTAGATTATTTGATATTCCAATTCACGGGTCAAACATTATGTTTCATATTCCAATGTATGCATATATATAGTCTGTAAGTTAGCTTGATGAGCAACCCATAGAACGAAATTCGTGGACCGAAGGAAAAAAAAGAACACTAAATGGCCGGTCAACCGCTATCCACCAAGTCCAAAAAACAAAAAAAAAATTTCGCCACAATAAAAAAAAAAAAAAAAGAGATTGGTCGGCGAGATTTTGAAAATTGTTGAAATAGATCAATACGAAAGCAAATCGTGTATTTCTAGACCAAAAAAAAAAACGATCAATTAATCCAAAATTTTGGAATTTTAAAAATCTAAAATTAATCTCTAAAATTTTTGAAATCACCAATTCTCTATGAATTAAACATGGAATGACTCTGATACCACTTGTAAAAAAATTACCAAAACTTAAAACAACAAATACAGATCAAGATTATATCTGAATATCATGACCTAAACATGATTTCTAAATTCTTATCTCAATCCAAAGAGAATATAACGAACACGAATAGCGGAAGCGTACTTGAATCCATTGTTTTGATTGATTGAATGAGGTATGATCTTTCAAAAGAAATGTAGTTCCCTTATGATTTTCTCTATTGATGGGGATGCAGAGAGATCAGAAAACCCTACGTTTTTTTTGGTAACCATGACTTATATATAACTGAAAATCCTTAGTTACCTTACTTTTGGTATTTCTAAATTTACCTATTATCAACTTAGAAATACTAATATGATCTCTACATATTAATTTCATGATAATAAAATACTCAATAGCCTAAAATTAGCCTTTATGGATCACAATTAATTGGTTAAATTTTAAGATAGCATTGCACATTTAAAAATTGCATTTTTAACTTCACATGTTGAATCATTAATTTTTTCAACATTAATCTCTTCATTCGAAATAGGAGCAGTTAACATATCACCCATAAGATCATCCATGGAATGGTTAATGAATTGCTGAAGACTCTCCTTACCCGGGTATACAGTGGATGCTTCACAACCCAAAAGTTTCTCATAAAAGCCAACAATTTCAGATTTCACCTTATCTAGTTTGAATAGCATAGTCCCATCCTCCGTGTGAATAGACACCGGCTAGTTAATATTATTCCAGCTCTTAATGGAATTAAAAAAAAAAAAAAAAGATGAATTCTAATCTCCATTTTTTAAACCATTAAATTCTACTTTTTGTGATTTGTATGGAGGTTCTCTCTCGGATTTTAAATAAGATGATTGCTACTTCTGATTCATTTCGTTTTCATTGGAGGTATGCCAAGACCAGTCTTTCTCATCTCTGCTTTGCTGATGATCTCATGCTCTTTCGTTATGGTGATATTGGTTCTATGGGTCTTCTTATGCAAGCTTTGGATGTGTTCCTCTCTTTCTCTGGAATGGTACCTAATCTCACCAAAAGTGATATGTTTGCTGTGGGGGGTTGATGATGATAGTAAGTCTGCTATAGCTGCACTTATGAGGTTTAAATGGGCTAGGTTGCCGTTAAAGTATTTGGGTGTTCCACTTTTTTCTTCTAAACTTCGAGCAGCAGATTGTGTTGTACTTGAGGACCGTATTTTGAAAAAGCTGAAAACTTGGACAACAAGTTTTTGTCTTTCTCTGGGCATCTACAGCTTATCCAATCCATTTTATTTAGCATACAATCATATTGGTGCTTTCAGTTCATGCTTCTAGCTAAAATTATAAAGTCGATTGAGGCTAAGTTGAGATCTTTTCCCTAGAAAGGTGTTTCTCTAACTTCTACTGGAGCTAAGGTGGCTTGGGATGTTATCACTCAGCATAAGGAGTAAGGCAGTTTGGGTATTAAATGAATTAGCTATTGGAATAGAGCAGCCATGGCACAATATATGGATGCTGTGTGATCCTACCACTACTTCTTTATGGGCTGCTTAGGTTCGTGCTAATCTACTTAGTCGTTCTCAATTCTGTGTTGCTAAGGTGCCTTGAGATTGTTCTTGGACTTGGCGCAAAATTCTACAACTAAGGTCTTTTATTAAACCTTATACTTCCTACAAGGTGGGGAACGGGAGAGCTTTATCCTTGTGGTTTGACCCCTGGTTACCACCTGGTTCTATCTGCTCCTCATTGGATGCACAAGTGATTTCTGATTCTGGCTTATCAAAATTTGCTAAGGTGGCTGATATCATAGTTGATGGACATTGGGCTTAGCCGAGTGTTAACACAATGGAGTTAATGGAGCTCCGACAGACTACCTCATCCTTACCAGCCCCTACTATTACTTCTGAGGATAAGATACTTTGGAATTCTACTAGAGGTACATCCTTTTTTGTTCGGGAAGTTTGGCAAGTTCTTCGGCAGCATTATGATAAGGTTAGCTGGTACTCTATTGTTTGGTTCAAGCATCATATTCCTCGGTATTCTTTTTTTTTTTTGTGGTTAGCTATTAGTTTAGTCATCGGCTATCCATGTAGGACAGACTTCGTTCCCATGGTCTTGCTCAGCCTTCTCGTTGTGTTCTAAGTGAAAATGATTTGAAAGCCATGCCATTTATTTTCCAATGTTCTTATTCAGCACGCTTATGGTCTGCTTTGCTTAGGAAGTTAGGTTTGCAGTGCTATGCCTCCACTTGGGATGATGTTATAGAGTGGTGTATTACTAATCTTTCAAGAGCATCCCTTCTTCATCTTTTGAGAAAATTGAGTCTTGCTGCTCTCATCTATTTCGTATGGAGAGAACGGAACTCTAGGCTTCATGACTGAGCTTCAATGGACGCTGTCAGTTTATTGCGGCATGTGGAATCTATGGTTCGATTTAGGATTATGTCTTGCAAATCTTTTGCTAAGACAGATTCTAATCGACATTTAGTGTCTAGTTGGTCTCTTCCTTCTTTAGTTTTAAAAGACTAATTATGTAATTAATGATGTTGGTCTTAGTTGATCTCTGCATTTTCTTGCTCATCTTTAAATAGATTTGATTTCATTGTTGGACTGGCCGAGGGTATGCTCTCATGTATTTGTACATTGATGCTTATCTTAATAAAATCTTTATTTATCTTTCAAAAAAAAGAATCAAAATTAGAGAAACCATAAAATAAAAGTTAGTAATAGATGTTAAAGAAAGGGACAAAAAAAATATTCAGAAATGTGTCAATAAAAAAATATATATTTAAAATTTCTCAAATAAAAAAAAGTAAAATCTCTAACACTAAATAGAAAAGGAAGCATTACTCTCTTATTATTTTTTTATATTAAAAAAAACTTTAATTCATGTCCCTTTTTTTTCAATTAAAGAAATACATATTAGTTTTGTTGTTGATCCGCTTCCGTTCCTTTCCTTACAAAAAGAAAGAATGTCATCAAAAAGAAAAATTAGCAATGTTATTTTTTTTTTGGCCACGCGTTAATAAATTAAATTTAATTTTTTTATTAATATAAATGATTATAAAACTTGTGCATCACACGAGTCAACGAAACAACTATATCTTAAATTATTTTAAGAACATATGTGAAGCAGAAAACCACCCATTTCTTCTTCTTCTTCTAACACTTCCCTCTTTGGTGTCCTGAGAGGACTATTTGGCTTCATATCTAATGAACCCTGGCACTGATTTCCCATTTGCAAGATTGAGTTTCTAATGACCAAATTCATAATATGCAACCTAGCTACTGCAAAATGTTTACTTGTTAAAAGAAAAAAAAATCATAAAATTTAAATTTTTGGTTCAATGTCACAGGAAGAAATGAACAAGTACTGCATAAGAAAAATCATGTACAGCTTTTTTTTTGGGTAAGTGAGTATAATTTGGATTAATGGGAGCCATGTACAGCTTTAATTATAGACAGTTAATGGCCCCAGAGAGCAGCTATTGAATTCCAGCATAGAGAATATTAAGTTAGGAAGTAAAAGGAAATGCTCAAAAAGTATCACTTGCAGGCTATATAACCACCACAAAACATTAAACCAGGTTAAACAAAACATAAACTCAAATTTGATCGTGTTTAATTCTCTGAAGAGAAATGAATAAATATTGCATAAATCAACCAATCATATACAAATCTAGAGACTAAACCATGCTTTATATAGCATGGTAATGTTCCATCCCAAGTATACAGGGAAGAGTTAACCTATATAAAATAGCTACTTTTTGCGTTGGCATCTAATTGTTGATTGCTCTCAATGGTGATCGCTCATCGACAGGGGCTTCTTCAACTGTCTTTGTAATGAAAGAGGGATGAATATTCGCGTTCTCTTTCAAAGGATCAAAGAGATGATCATCATCCCCTCTTCCATTATTATCAAAATTCTGCACAATCCTATCCCAAATCCCCATTAGCTGCAGTTCTTCAACAGAGAACTCACTTACCCTCTCAGATAAGTTCCTGATAAAATCCAGCAAGCTTTCCCTGTCGAACAAGAACTTCTTGACATCATCAAGCAAAGTTTGCTTTTCACTTTCAAGCTTGTCAATTTTGGCATCTGAAGTTCTTAGATCTGATGTCAGTTTCTTTATTTCCAACTGTTTGGTTTTCAGTTCACCTGCAATCTCCTCTTTTTCCTCCATTGAACTGGACAATTTTTTTTGCTGCAACTCCAGTTTTGTCTGTAAGTTACTGAAATCAAATTCCAGCTCAGCAATCACCAACATTTTCTCCTGGATCTCTATCTCCTTCAAAACCTCAGCTGTTGTGATCTTCTCCCAAGTTTTGTGGAGCAGATTCAACTCTGCTTGTGTCTCTTCTAGTTGTGATGAAAAAGATGTGGTTGAACTTCTGAAAATTTTTTCCAATGACATCAAAAACTGATGGAAAATATCTATTCTTTGGTCTCTCTCTTCTACAAGTCTCTGGAAATTATCTTTCTCGCGTTCATATGTTCTCTCTGCATTAATATGGGTAAGAACCGCTCCTTCCAGTTCTCTTGTCACCCACTCTTGCTCCAGACACTCGACCTCTTTCTGGAAATCCTTGGATGTTTCCTTCTCTTTTTCCCCCTGCAACAGAGGGGTTTGTGATTTCAACTCGCACGGTGTTGCTGTTTCGGTTGATGCAGGACTGCAGCATCCTGTTTCTCTATTTTTGAGTTTTTGATCCAAGGACACAAGCTGCCTCTGAAGATCATCTATTCTTCTGTCCTTTTCTTCTAGCATGTGACAAAGGCTTTCTTTCTCTTGTTTGAGAGCAACCTCAACCTCTACTTCTGCAAGAAGAGAAACTTCCACCTCTTTTCGCATTTGCTGGTTTTCTTCGAGGTTAGCTTTCAAACGTTCAGCAATAGACTTCCACACATGCAATTCAAATTCAAGCTCATTTCCTTCACAAAACTTCTCAGCCAATTCATCATGTGCTCTGTTTAAGGCAGCACGAACCTTTTTCAAGTCACTTGCCATCTGCAGTGCTTGCTCCTTCAAGCAAAGATGACACTCAGATGATTCCTTCAGCATTTCCTTGTGCCTCAGAAGCTCATCCTGCAATTGAAGCTGCAGTTGTTCCATAAGACTTAATGACTGAACGCTGCCCAACAAAGCTGTGATCTTCTCACTGTCTTCTTCAATAGTTGCTTGGGCTTTAACAAGAGCAGCGCTCTTCATCTCTAACTGTTTCCTAAGAAGAGAAATCTTCTCCTCTCTCTCTTGAAGCTCATCCTTAAATTTAAGCTGCTGTTGTTCCATAAGACTTAATGACTCAACCCTGCCCAACAAAGCAGTGATCTTCTCACGTTCTTCTTCAATATTTGTTTCAGCTTTAAAAAGAGCAGCACTCTTCCTCTCCAACTGTTTCATAAGAAGAGAAATCTTCTCTTCTTTCTCCTGAATCTCATCCTGCAACTGAAGCTGCTCTTGTTCCACGAGATTTGAGGACTCAACCTTGCCCAACAAAGCTGTCATCTTCTCACGGTCTTCTTCAATCTTTGTCTGGGCTTTAACAAGATCAGCACTCTTTGTCTCCAACTGTTTCATAAGAAGAGAAATCTTGTCTTCTCTCTCCCGAATCTCATCTTGCAACTGAAGCTGCTTTTGTTCCATGATACTGGAGGACTCAACCTTGCCCAGCAAAGCTGTCATCTCCTCACGGTCTTCTTCAATCTTTATCTGGGCTTTAACAAGATCAGCACTCTTCATCTCCAACTGTTTCAGAAGAAGAGAAATCTTCTCTTCTGTCTCACTGTTTTTCAGATCCACATCCACCATCTCATTGGCAAGCTTTAACTGAGCTTCCAAAATTTCTGACTTCAACACCAATAACATCAGAGATTTGTCCTCATTCTGAAACTCTAAATGACTGATCAAAGAATGGCAACCTTCCAACTCTATTTTGAGTTCCACCATGACTGCATCTTTACTCTCTAACTCAGACCTGCAGCTAGTCAATTCCTCCTCCATTTTTTCCAATCGAGAGGCCCATTCAGCTTCTTTGGCTCTCAGATTTTTGGAACAGTCTCTGTGCATCTGTTCCAATCCTTTGACCTTGTTCCGGAGCTTTGACAGTGAAGAAGAAGTTCCTGCCTTCTGAATCTGAGCTTCTTGCAATTCTTTAAGGGATGATCGCAATTCCTGATTCTCTTGCTCAAGCCTTCCAACTTTGTATTCCATTTCTTTGTGAAGCATCTCCTTTGTGCCCAGTAAACCCCTTAGACTTGCAATATCTTTGTCCCTTTGACCAGTCAAGTATTCAACTTTTGACTTTGCTTCCTGACACTCAGTAAAAACATTGTCAAAGCATGATTTGGTTTCAGAAAACTGAACTTCCAGATACTTTCTTCGGCTCTCTTCATGAGCTAGAGCTTGGTTGCACATCCGTAACTGGCCTTGAAGACCTTCTGAAATTCTTCTTTGAGAATCTAAATTTGTTTGCAGCTTTGCAATCTCATTAATCAATGTAGATTTCTCCAACTCCCATTCTTTCTTACTGGCTTGAAGTTCACCTTGAAGCTTTTCATGGGCGTCTTCTAGATGTTTGAACTGTTCCTTCTTCCATTTGAGCTGATCTTCAACCTTCCTGTTTTCCTCCTCTAATTTGAGTAACATATCATCTCTCTGCCTCAGCTCTTTAGATGCTTTTGCCTTTTTCTCTGATTCGAAACACTTCTTCTCGGAAGCAGATAGGAGTGCTTTAAGACCTTGAACCTCTCCCTTATATTCATGAAGTTTTTGCTCCTGATCCATGTTCTTTGAATTAGCCCCATCTAAATCCATTACCAATGCCCTGTTTTCTTCTTCCCATTTCCTGATCTTTTCATCACAATTGACACGGAGCTTGTCAATTGCTGAGTTAAGATGCTTGATGATAGCCTCTTTCTCCTTCATACTAGACTTGAGCTCCTCGTACATTTGCTTGATGAAAGAAATTTCATCTGCCTTCTCATTGAGTTCTTGAGATTGCTTATCAATTTTTGCATTTGCCTCTTGAATTTTGAGGAGTTGCTCATTATAGGACCTCTTCAAGCTCTCAGAAAGTTCTGCTTTTGTTTTGTATTCTTTCTGGAGCTTTTCAATCTCAGCTTTAGCTTCATCTAGCTCTTCACAGACTCTTTCCATTTCCTTTCCTTGTGAACAGCGATTTCAAATAGAACCTGTCAAACGTAGGAAAGTGCAAACTAAAATGATTTCCAAATAAAGATATAAATGAAATAAATCCAAAACAACTTAAAGCCACAACATTCAGGAGTAATGATTGTACTTTAAAAAAATTGCCAATAAAATAAGCTAGCTATTTGGACAACTTTTTAAAAAATTTTTTTGATAAAGATTAAGAGAACGACTCACACCAAAGAAATTGGGTTGTGATTCACAAGAGGGAATTCAATAACTGTAGAGAGAACTCGAATTTAAATGAAATACTGTCAAGCATATGAGTGATGAGTCAAACTGGAATCAAAAGCACTGCTGTTTTCCCAAACAGAAACAATTCAAGAACTAGAAGGGCGCCAAAAGATGGCTTCTTCACAAATAAATAAAATAAGGGTCTTTCTAACCAATGCCTTTAGTGCATTGGTTAAGGATTCATGACAAGATGACATGTGTTCAAAAACACTACTCATCCAATTTTTTTTTTTAAAGCAATTAAAAATACCAAAGCACCTTTTTTACCATCTCAAGGCACCTTTATGTCACTTACCAAATCCCCCTAAAAACACTCTCAAGCTCACAAAGTCATGATTCTTTCTTTCAACTATTTTGTTTATTTATTTATTTATTTTTGGGGGATGGGGTTGGGTACTGAAATAATCAAAATTTTAATTTCTATCTTTCCTACACTTTCATAGTTACCAAACAAAGTCTAATTAACCAAAGTGATGCCAAACCAAGGGTGAAAAAGAGGACCAAAGTTTATTATCACCTTCAAGTGGTCTGAAACCAAACAACGATACAAAAATAAACATGTTGAAGTAGTGTACTAGTGTGTTGTATCTACACTATTATACTAAAGACAAATGGTGAAACCATAAATTTGATGAAACGAATTACTTGGTGGAACTTTTTAGGTTATTCCCTTAATATCCCTTAACTACCAATGATCACTCATAACTTAAAAGAGTGAATTAGCATTTTATCTATCCATTACTTTTATATACTTAAATACCATTTAACTAGTCACTAGTTACTATCTGAATCAAAAAGTTTGTCAATTATTTTTATTTTATTTTATTTAAAATAAAAAATTGATAAAAATTAGAAGCAGCTAGCGTGTGCACCCACTTCTAACAAAAAATATATATACATGCATCAAATAAATGTTATGGAAATGATCTGAATACTACATGCATGATTTCAGGGGTACACTTCAACCAATTTGGTGATAAAATCAACCAGGAAACCCTAAAACCGTAGAAATTTCAAACATCTGCAAAATAAGGGGAAAACCCCCCAAAGAAGGTTTAGAAAATTCCCAGATCATGGGGAAGAAAACAAGTCAACAGAGATAACTAATCTGTTCCTTGCAAGACCTAAATTTGAAGGGAAAGAAACAATGGTAACTTAAAAAAAAAAAAAAATCCAATTCTCCGTGTAATTTCTCGGCAGCCAAACAGAAAATAAGGACAATAGAGAGAATGACGGACGTACCTGGGTTATGACTAGTGAGATTAGCCGTCGGCCATGAAAAAGAAAATTGTCTTGAGAGTTATGTGACTGAAAAATTAGAGACAAAGGAGAGCAAAAGTGAGAGAGGAGTGAATGTGGTAGTTTCAGAGAGCCGTTGTAATGGGGACAACGGCTTTAAATTTGAATTTCGTTGATGATGGATTACTTTACCGTTTGTGGTTGGTTCGTTTGACGGCGTTAGTTTCGGATCGACTGCCCTTCTGTTTTAAGATTGGTTAAATTAATTCTTTCAACCATACTAGCCGTTGAAAATTTGATGCGCTTGTAGCCGGGCTTGGATTGACCTACAACCATATGAGAATTATTAATATGATGCTCACACCCATATAACATCTATTAATATCTTTCTCTCTTTTTTTTTTTTTTAAGAGAAATAAATATTAATATCTATTGTTATATAGGGATATATCTATAAATTTGAAAGTGTGACTGTATTAGATCAACTGATCTAGAGATTTAGAGCTTTTTGTTTCTCTTTATTATTATTATATTTGAAATGAAATTATATTATATTATTTTTAATATCGACTATGAGATTTATAACATTATTTTGGACTTTTTGTGGAGTGGCGATTGTTTGTACTCATACTCATAATATATTGGAGAAATACTAGACAACTTGTGCCTTATATAATTTTTTTGTAAGGTGTTGTGCATAACTTTGGCTGAAACTTTATATTAATATAAAGTTCTTTTATTTTATTTATTTTTTTTTAAGAACTTGAATACATTAAATTACAACAACATATATAAGTTCAAATTCTATAGTATGCATAAAATCTAATGAGATTTGGTAATTTAAGATGAGTTTAAAAGACTTGCAAATGAAATAAATAAGTTCTTCACAAATGAATGAATATGATATATTTGTTGAAGTATTTTGACCTGAATGATATGGATGAGTTCATGGATACGAGATGGTGTGACTTCAACCGATATATGGGCCTCAATCTATAATTGTTGATGATTTTTAGGCTAAACTTGAAAAATAGAAAGCAATAAAGGATAAAATAAAAAGTTTCATGAGAATATTAGCGTAATTGATGGGATTAAGATAACGTGTCTTTCAAATTGAAAGTAATAATTTGACCTCTATAAATGAATCACATTTGGTAAGTTTTTATGACAAACTTGAATTCATACACTTGTTAGTTTTTTTGTTTCTAAGTTTTTGCTTACTTATGTTTAAAATCATTATTTTTTTGCTATGAAGCAATTTACCATTAAGGTGTCGCATTAACAAAGAATTACATATAACACTACTAATCTTACAAGGGATTAATTTTTTTAGCAAATAATAGTGTTTGAGAAAAGCACAAGTAAGTACACAACAACTACCTACTATGTACATTGATTAATTATTGATCAAAATAATTGTTCATTTGAACAATTATAGTCACCTTTAGAAACTAAATGCTATTGATATAATTGATGCCCCGTTAATTAAGTTAATGCTTTACGATTCTTTCATTTTCTATATATATATGCTATATAATCCACAAATTAAGAGGTACATCCCATATATAATCACAATTGCAAAAGATCTCATCTGGTTTAAATTTGATTATTCAAAATATTAATTTCGCAACAATGTGAATGAACATAAATTTATCTAAAATGGAATGTTTAGACTGCACTTTATCAATTTTATTTATAAGTTTGGTCGATATGTCTTTATTAATTAAAAAATGATTTTTTTTTTTAATTTACAATAACAAACTTTTGAAGTTTATCTCTTATTTTTGCTAGACTCTTTTTATTTCTACTACACTTATCTAAAACAATCATTTTAAACTCTATATAATATAAGATTATAAACTAATAAAGATATGATAAGAAAATAAATATTCAAAATTTGTAGCGTACAAAAAATGGGAAAAAAAAAAAAGAAAATAAATATTTAGGATTCATTAAATGACAAATCCTTACTTGTTCACTCCTATTTTTTTAATTTGTTAAATTATATTTTTTATATTTATTATCTTATTTTAATTTTTTAAAAGTTGGATACATAAGCTTAGAATGAAATTTAAGACATTAAATATGAATCTTAAAAAAAAATTAATATTAGTGAAATATTATGAAATTTGAGAGTCAGATAGATTGGTAGAATATTATCAAGCTTAGATATTTTGTCTAACGATCTAGAATGGAATTTAAGAATTTAGGGTCCATTTGGTTCACTTAAAAACTATAAAAAAAAATAAAATAAATCTCCAACAACCTCTATAAATTACTAAAATTCTCTATTACACATTCCCACCTTTTCCATATTCAAAAAAATTCAATATTTCCCTAAAAAAAATAAAAAATCTAAAAAAAGGTTAATCGAATGCGTAAATTTTTTTGACAATCATATTTT
Source organism: Pouteria glomerata (assembly GCA_035590655.1). Classification (NCBI taxonomy): domain Eukaryota; kingdom Viridiplantae; phylum Streptophyta; class Magnoliopsida; order Ericales; family Sapotaceae; genus Pouteria; species Pouteria glomerata. Next base: position 18,170,650 of record JAVXUM010000023.1, read on the forward strand.
TCGAGTCGAAAACTTTCAAACAAGTACCATTGTCACTATTTTATATTAATTTTTTTAAATCCGTTAGAACAGATTTATCAAACCGTTTTAACGGTTTTAACAAATATGTACAAAAATTCAAAATTTTTAACAAAAATTCGTGAGAACGGATCCAAAAAATCATTCCTACGGTTTCTCTATCTTACTTTTTGCCACAAAAGTTCAAAAATTTTATTATTTTTTTCCAAAAAACTCTATTTCTCTCTCTTACTTTTTATCATAGAAGTCCAAAAATGTCACTATTCTTCTCCAAAAAATTCCATTTCAAACATCAAATACCAAACATCTAAAATCAATTCAAATCTCATTTTTTCTTATTTTTTCTTATTTTTTAACACTCCAAACGCTCCCTTAATGATAAATAAGAGTCTAGAACTTCTAAAATTAGTCGTTTTTATCACATTTAAATGTTTTATCATTTATTCTCATTATGTTTTATCATGTTTAGACTACGGGCCTGTTTGGAGTGTTAAAAATGATAGAAAATCTCTGAACAATTTTGAAAATCTCTAAAATTCTCTAACACATTTTGTCTATCTCGTGTTTCATAAAATTTTTATAAATTTATATATATCTATATATTCCAACAAATTTTTACAAATTCCAATAGTATTTTTCACAAATCTTAATAATATTTTTAAAAATTTTTAATAACTTTTAAAAATTTTTGACATAAATTCGTTTGAACAGATTCATTCGAATAGACTCAAAAATTCATTTGAACATATCTAAATTCAAAATATCTGACACAAAAGTTTAAAAGTTTCTGTCGAAATCCATTCGAACGGACAAAAATCCATTTGAACAATACTATTTATATCTGAAAAATGTAGTTTGATAGCTAAGTATCTGATGCAACATAAAGTAAAGATAAATTGACTTATTCAACAATAAAATCAAATTTTGAAATCCACCAAGAAAATTAATAGAAAACTCAATACATAAGTCTAAAGAATGAATAATAGTAATTAATTTCAATGAAAAATGCTTAGAAAGTGTCCTATTTATGGAAAAAATTAATTCTAAATCTAATTCTAATTAAAATAGAAATAAAACAAATCCAAAAGAAACTAGGTAAACTAATCCTAGTTAGAAAATGTCTCGTAAGATTCTATTTGAAATTAAATAACTTTTGGCAACTAATAAAATCTTAAATGAAATAGAAATAAAACTAATCCAAAATAAACTAGAAAATATCAAATTTGTCCTAATCATTCTCTCCTTTTAAAAAAATAACTAATTCTCGAGTTATCTAAGGTAAGATCTGAAAGAAAAAAAAAAAAAATGGAGAACCATCACGAGTAAGCATCTTCAATGCGAAAGTTTATATAATTCCAACTTGATAATAATTTTCATCTTCATGCACGATAGTACTCGAATTTTATTTTTTGTGAACAATTCATCAAATAATTTTTCATAATAGAAAATTTTAGTCATATTATACCATATTTTCTCATCATAATTTTTATCCACTCCAATAAATTTAATGCACTTTCATCTTTGACTTTCACAGTATAAGGATTGATGAAACCAATAACTAATTCATCATCAAATAATAAATCCAAGTTGTAGTGCTGATACCAAAAGAATTAATATATTTTAATATTTTAGAATTGTTAGTCACCTTATGTTAAAGACCAGTAATGAATTTTTTTCTTTCAAAAATAATTGATCTAAATTATAATTGTCTTCAAAAATAATAAAAGCCTCTTTACCTCAATATCTTCTTTAAATTTATCGAGTTGAGGTGCATGATACGTAAGATTGTTATACCTTCTACCTCTTGGTTGAGCCGTTGCAAATCTTAAATCACTTACATCATCATCACTATCATCAAGATCTGTCACTACTCGTCTTTTGGGGTTTAAAGGAGCGATACCCTCGACTGTTTCACTGTGGGCAACTCCCTTAACTGGTTCAGTCTTGCGTTCCTGTTCTTGTCGTCAACAATTCACCATAAAGCTTCCATCTGTGTATTGATCTCCTCCAATCGATCATTTATTTGCTACTTTAAAGCTTGTATTGCCAACTGCTATTCTTAGACCTAAGCTGAGATAGCCTGCAATCTCTGATCTATGTCATGAGATTGGTCATTCCCACTACTGCCATGGTAAGTTATAAGATTAAGAGGCACTCACTCTGATACTACATGACGCAGCGTGAAATAAGGATAAATTAACTTGTTTAACAATAATGGCAAATTTGGAATCTGCTAAGAGAATTGAGAGAAAACTCAAGACATAAGTTTAAAGAATGAATAATAATAATTGACTTCCATGAAAAGTGTTTACAAAGTTCTCTATATATAGGAAAAATTAATCTTAACCCTAATCCTAATCAAAATAAAAATGAAACAAATTCAAAAAAAAAAACTAGAAAAATTAATCCTTATTAGGAAAAATTTCCTTAGATTCTATTCGAATTACAAATAGTTTTTGCCAGCTAATAAAATCTTAAATAAAATATAAATAAAACTAATCCAAAATAAACTAAAAAATATCAAATTTGTTCAGTACCAATGTAAAAAATTACTCAAATCATATTTTATTTCATTTTTTGGCTCTCCAAACGCCTTCTATGTTTAGAACAAATAAAAAAGAGTTTTAGTAGAAGTTTAGAATCAAGTTTAAGAAGTTCAAGATGATCTAGATACGTCATAGTAAAAAAAAAAGGCTGTTAGAAATAACATATTTAAAAACGTTGTTTGGAAAAGGTTTTTTTTTTCACATTTATAAATATTCAAAAATACTAGTATTCATATAAAATTCAAGCTTAAAAACAACAAAACTAAAAAACAATTCGAGGATACATTGTTAATGGTTTTATATAGTTTTATTTTTCACACCACAGATTGTGACAACCATAGAAAAGCTTTGATTACACACTAGTGTAATCATTTACTAATAAAAATAGTTTTATTTAGTACTAAAATTAGATTATAATTAGTAGTTTATTAATATTTTTAAGTATTGCTAGAAAATAACTATTTTATAGTATTTTTTATAATAATTTACAAGTTATTTAGTAATTAGATGATTATCAGTAAATGATTTATGAAAATTCTTCGAATCACCCAAATTAGTCAACCAATCCACACAATAAAAATAAAATACGAAGGCACCAAGAATTAACGAGGAAAACC
>JAVXUM010000023.1:18231817-18253092 GCA_035590655.1 Pouteria glomerata
CCTCCTCCTCCTCCTCCTCCTCCTCTTCCTCTCTCCCTCTCTCTCTCCGTCTTTTGGTTCTTACTCTATGATGAGAAATAGAGGGGTTTGATTTGTAACCGGCATTTTTGTGGGTTATTTTCTGGGAAAGGTTGGTACCCATTCGGGGAAAAGCTGGAATGGAAAGTGGGTCGAGCTCAGACGCGCCAGAGAGTGCTAGTACACAAAAGGGTAAGAAGCTTGGTTCGGTGCTACCCAGTCTAGAACCATTTGTACCAAGGAAAGGTCACGATCCGACCGAGTTGAAATCTTGGGCCAAGAGGACTGGTTTTGTCTCTACTTTCTCCGGAGAGAGTGGCACCAGCTCGAGCCACAGGGGTCAGAATGACAGTGCTGCTGCTGCTGAGTTTGATTTGGAGAAGGGTCTGGACAAACATGGGTCGGCGTCGCCGAAGATCGAAATTGACCCGGTTCTGGGGCGGACTAGGAATAGAGGGTTTGAATTTGAAATCGAGCCGGTTCCTGGGTCCAGGCTGCGGGGGTTGCCCAAGAATGGGAACGATGGTGTTTTGGGTTCGAGAGAGGGAACGGCGAGAGGTGAGATTCAGAGGAAGAGAAATGATGCTGAGAGTGGGTTGGGGGCTATAGATGAAGAGAACAAGGTGGGTTTCAATGGCAATGCGAATGGCCCTACTGGACATCAAGTTACGGCTATGGCTTACCCGAAGAGAGATGATGAAAACGTGGAAGCCGAAGTTGGGGTCCCATTGTATCCCGATGGAGGAGAACCCGCTCATGGGGGATGGAATCAATCATCTAGAATGAAGATTGGGCTGAGAGAAAATCCCGGTTGGGGTTAGTATGAATTTCGTTCTATGAATCTATCGATTGGTTTGTGTTTAAGATGAATTTGCAAGTTGCAACCCTGTTATTATATCTTGTTTTTTTTTTTTTTCTCTTTTTAGTTGATGTTTGCATTTGTAAATTATTAGTAATTAGTAATGAGTTAAGGCACAGAAATTGCAAAAGATAATGCAATGAACAATTGAGCAAGAGAGATTTCTAAGTAGAAATAACACTGCCCCATATGAATTGTTAAGTGAGGGATTATTGTTGACTTTAAAAGTGATTTATTGCTTGGAAGAGTCAAAAATAGTGAAAATGATGAGGATAGTTTTCTTTCTTTATAAAATTGTCACTCTCCTTTTCCTGTGAGCTGCTTTGGGATTATTCCCACTTCCCTGTCTTCCTAGGGTTTCTAAAATACCCGTCACCATTGAGTTGGGTATTAGTAAGCTTGGTTAACTTTCCAATTTAGTTCCTAACACTGAATAGGTAGAAAAAATTCCAACTAGAAGTTTTTTTGAAAATCCTTTCCTAGAATCCTAGACATGGCAAGACAAATTTTAAAGAGTTAGGGATAAGCTATCATTATGAGTGTAAAGCTCTTTTAGCTCATATATCTTTAGCCTTTTTGCTGCAACTTAGGCTGCCATCTGTCTTGCTTGACAAAATGGGTAGGAGAGGGAGAATGGTTCATGGCAACTCTTCTTGGCATGACCATAGCGGCCCTTATACGATAGAGAGCTGGAAAGGAGGAGAAACTGCAAAATGTGACTGTGGAAATGGTTTGATCCTAGCCTCACCAATGACAAAGCTACAGCAGACCAACAGTTGCACAATGGATGGTCAATAGTTCTTCTAATGATAAAAAAATTATAAATATGTGATGTTTGTTCTAAATTGAGGTAGCCTGCTTGAGTTATTTGATTTGATGAACTACTTTTTCCATTTATTGTTTATGAAATGAAATTTTCTTGTTTCTGAATTCTGTTCAAGTTCTAATTTATTTCTGATCTGTTATTAATTTACTGTTGATTCCTTTGGCTTCCCAAACTGCAGTACCACTTATATATTACGGTTTGCAGCACTATTTTTCTCTGGCTGGTTCACTTATTTTCATCCCCTTGATCATTGTACCTACCATGGGTGGGACTGATGTAAGCATCTATTCTTAATTATTTCCTCATGACTGCAATTTGGGTTGAGAGATGACAGTTGTATACCCAAGTATAAGCAAGTTTCTTTCTTTTCCATATGATGACAGAAGGACACTGCCACTGTAATTTCCACAATGCTGTTGGTGTCTGGCATTACAACAATACTGCACTCATACTTTGGTACCAGGCTTCCACTGGTTCAAGGGAGTTCATTTGTGTATTTGGCACCAGCACTAGTTATCATGAACTCTGACGAGTTCCGAAATCTTACTGAGCATGTAAGTTTACCGTATGCAAAAGTTCTATTTCATTTGGAGCACTAGAACCCCTTGGTTTGTTACAAGTAACTCACTGGATTTTCAAAGAATAATAACTTCTGTCGAAGTCTCAGTAATTTATGCATTTTAGAAGAAAAAAAATATCTGTTGAGCATCCTTTTTTTCTTCTTTTTTTTTTTTTTTTGGTGGGGAGGGGGCGCACGTTCAAGCATATTGAGGATTGAGGTCCTAAGTAACAATCCTAGTTTTGTTTATGAATTGTTGTCTGCACTTTTCCTTTCCTTTGAACCTTTTATCTGAAACAATTACTGATGCATGTTTGATTGAGTGCAGAAATTTAGGCACATAATGAGAGAACTGCAAGGGGCTATAATTATTGGTTCAATATTCCAAAGCACCTTGGGTTTCAGTGGTTTAATGTCTCTCCTTGTGAGGTGATTCAAGGGTTTGTAATTTTGTTTTTTCTTTGGCAAAGTTGATACTTTTTCCTTTTTGTTGATTGCTTTGTATTTATGTAATTATAATGAACCCAAACCAGCATAAATACAAAAATGAATTGGGACATCGTATGGTATATTTTCAAACCATCTAGTTTGCCCTCTCCATGGAACATATTTGTCTTTTTTCTGAGGCATTCTTGTTTAAAACCAAATAATTATGATAAAAAAAAACGTCATACTGTTGCACAGGCAGTAAAATTCTCAGGTATGGGTTAGTAGGGCACTTACTATGATTGAATCTTATTTCACTGTTTGGTGCTTTGCTGCAGGTTGATAAACCCAGTTGTGGTTGCACCCACTGTTGCTGCAGTGGGCTTAGCATTTTTCAGCTATGGTTTTCCTCAAGCTGGTAGTTGTGTAGAAATCAGCCTTCCCCAGATACTTTTAGTTCTTATTTTCACCTTAGTAAGCAACCTATTGAGCATTACAAGTGGTTTTAATTAAATGTTTCATAGAGCATGGGTGTATATGATTATTTCAGTCATATGCTGCATTTAACATTTTATTTTATTTTATTTTGCTTAAACCCTAATCTTAGATGACTCGAAATACTCACTGTTAAATCCGGACTTTTTTTTTCCTAGTATCTTGACTTTTTTAAAACATGTTAAAGATACTCACTATTTAATTCTACATTTTCTTTCCAGTACCTTCGAGGGATATCTGTTTTTGGGCACCGAATATTTCGAATTTATGCGGTATGTATTTTACATTTCAATTTTTTGGCTCTTTTTTACGATTCACTTTTCTTTTCCCCTTTACATTCTTTCATATGTGGTTCATAAGATTAGTTTTCTTATTGTTCTGGGTCCATTTTATATATGAAGAAATTTAGTTTTTCTTATATGATAACAAAATTTCGTTGACCTTTCAAAAAAAAAAATTCTGTTGTATAATCTCAGTTAGCTATAACTGCAAAAATTTGTCATTGTGGCATGGAAGACACATATATTAGATTGTAGCAGATCTGACCCCTGAAACTATGTGGCATGGAAGACACATATATTAGATTGTAACAGATCTGACCCCTGAAACTATGAAAGTTTTCCAATGATGTGTAAACACTAATCAGCCTATGATGATTCATCTTCTGAGTCCTCTCTTGACAATTGAGTTGAGCTAGCCCAGAATCAAATCTTTTTTAAAATGAAACCCTTGTAAACTTTCTTACTGATTCCAGTAATCCAAGCGCTGTTCATTTATCTTGGAATCCCTTGAAACAGATGTCTTCTTAAAGAAGAGATTCATGCAACCTCTCAATCTTGAAATCCTTTGAACCTGATGCCTCAGTACCCCACAACCCCCTTCCACCATGTGTCTTCTTGTCTGCCCAAAATAAAAAAGGAAAAAATAAAGAGGGGAAGAAAAAAAAAAAAAAAAAGAAGACAGTGATCCATTGTATTTGTTGAGTCTTAGCTTTCAGTAGCAGAACATGCACAAACTGTTTTTTGTCTCCGTTTTGCATTTGCAGATACTGTTCTCTAATTAATCGTAGCAAAATTATTAAGCTTTGCAGGTCCCCCTGAGTGTTGTTATTATCTGGGCGTATGCTTTCTTCCTGACAGCTGGTGGGGCATACAATTACAAGGGCTGCAGTCCTAGCATACCCAGTTCCAACATCTTAAATGATGGTTGCAGAAAGCATGCATATACAATGCAGCATTGCAGGACAGATGTTTCAGATGCTTGGAGAACCGCTGCTTGGGTCAGGATCCCCTATCCTCTGCAGTGGGGTATCCCTGTCTTCCGATTTAGGACTTCATTTATTATGATCATTGTGTCACTGGTTGCATCAGTTGATTCGGTTAGTAATCTATAATTGGATGGACGGGTAATATTAGGCAATGCCTGTACTTAAATAATAATAAAAAATAAAACTAGAATAGAAAATACTGTCAAATCCTTTCTAAAAGGTACGCCTTTACAGTCTCCTGTTTCTTGCCACTAGCCAGCCTGTTATATGTAATCAAGTGCCAATCATGATAGGGAGGGGCACTGCTGCCATCAAGCCAGATAATTGATGGGCTAAAATTGTCCATTTGCACCTCCTGTGAAATATGGAAACATCCTTCTAACGTAACATAGTTCCCTGTAGATAAAAATCCTTATTAATTGCAATTATTATAATAAGAAGCTGGTCAAACTTCAAAAAGAGGAGAGAAGTAGTTTCTGGTTGTTGAAATGGCCAATTAACCCTGTTTATATTTCAGTTCTTTTGGATTGTTGAAACAACCAATTGATCATGTTTGTATCAGCGCACTGAATAAATGTAAATGATAATATTAACTTTTTTTTTTTTAAATAACATCTGATGCAAATCCTGCACCTTATCAGGTTGGAACCTATCATACTGCATCTGTGCGCATTAATTCAAGACCTCCCACTCCAGGTGTTGTCAGTAGAGGAGTCGGGGTGGAAGGCTTCTGTAGTGCACTGGCTGGACTTTGGGGCACTGGGACTGGGTCGACAACCTTGACAGAAAATGTGCATACCATCAACACAACAAAGGTGGCAAGTAGAAGGGCTTTGGTAATTGGTGCTGTTTTCTCGATCGTCTTCTCATTCCTAGGTATAGCTTTGGATTATCAGACAAAATAGGTTTGGGATATCCATACGCTTCTATCTGTGCAGATTTATTTATTGCGTTTTCCTGCGGTACGTGCATTGGCATTAGTCTGCAAAGGATTCAGTTGTTATTGCATAGCATATTCAAATGTATTTGGCATTTCCAAAATGGAGTCTTATTGTAATATGGAAAATAAACATATAGAAAATTCAAAATGTGTTAAATTCAAATATGCTTTAGGACTGTATATGATTCAGGATACGCAAATCCCAAGGATTAGACAAGGTGGCTAAGATCATATTTTAGAGCGTGCGCATTCAAGTTCATGTTGTTCCCCCCCACCCCCAAATGAAAGAGACCATCCAAAAGGATTCATCCTTGTAATTACGTGGTTCAATTGGTACAGTGCCGACTGCACATTAGCTGTGTTCTCTGAGAGGTTGGGACATCTTGTCGGCGACATACAAATGCATACTTGGAATATCATCTGTGTAAATTACATGCGTTTATTTATTCTTTTACTTTCGTGCTGGAGTATCTACTTAATGAGATGTGCCTAGTGTTACATAAACTCTTCTATTTCCTCCAATGTTCCTGCGATGGTGTAAGGGTATAAGATATGTGTCTGACCCACGTGTCGAAGTTGGACACTTGAAACCTTAAATTTTTAACAATTCTTGAAGAACAAATCATATTTGGTGGTAAAGAAATTTTTTAAACCTGTCATGTAGATGGAAGGCAAAAATCTCATTTTCTTCTCTAAATTTTATTGAATTTCAAGTACATTCGTATGCAATAACTTTAATTAAGTGTTATGATGTGTCCTCATGTTCTAGCCTATGTTATCAAGCATTTTGTTTGTTGATGTTGCCCACAAACATTTTTATTTATCAAAATATATTTTAGCGAAATTTTAGACCCTGATATTCCAAGATTAAAGTTTTGGAAGGACTGGATACATATATGCACTAGATGCTCACGTCATGCTTGAGCCATATAACATAGTATTATAGTATATGCCACTTTGTAGATTCTTTTTAGATACAAGTACAGGAATTGGTTTCAGGAAGTAGGCTACTAATTTCTTGACCTGTGTTTTGCAGGGAAAGTGGGTGCCATCCTAGCTTCTATACCACGGGCCTTGGCTGCTGCCATTCTGTGCTTCATATGGGCTCTGACTGTGGCACTGGGCCTCTCAACGCTACAGTATTGTCAAACAGGGAGTTTTAGAAACATGACAATAGTTGGTGTTTCCCTCTTTCTTGGTTTATCCATCCCTGCGTATTTTCAACAGTATCAGTCCGATACCAGCTCGATACTGCCTGGTTATCTCGTTCCTTATGCAGCAGCATCTAATGGACCATTGCACACTGGCAGTAGAGAAGTAAGTCTTTTTTGTTGTCGTGGGGTGTGTATGTGTGTGTGTGTGTGTGTGTTTGTGTTGATCCTTTTTAACTTTTTGTTTTTTTCCCTTTGAAGAGAGAGGGTTACACTTTCTGTTTTATATTTATAATTTGATTAATAGAATAAACCTCATTGCTCTTTTGGATTATACCTATGACATGGACTCTTCTAGATGTATAATATATCCGTGTTGAATACTTGATATTTTGACAAGGACACTTGATTAAGGGTATGATATGTGCCCGATATTGTGTGATTGGTTATCCATGCACACATATTTAACAATTCAATTTTAGCATATAATTATAGATAAAGCTTATATGTTATTTCTTCTATATGACATGCTGTAATTACACCTCGTAAATGCCATATTATCCTATAAAATAAATTAATTATATTAAATATATTAATATTTTTCCATTTCCCCATATCCTTGAAAAAGAAAACTTATAAGATCTGATTGTTAGACACATACCCGTATCTGAGTCAATGTAATATAAGATGAAACCATTCCTCAGAATACAGTGAGGTTAGTTTAAATCTTTATGTGATTGAGTTTCCTCACCTTATAACTCCACAACCAATTTGCAACCTCTTCGTTCTCTTTGATCTTCTACCTGGAAACAAGGACTGAATCACAGCCATTCATTCACCCGAAAAAATGCGGTGAAGAAAAATGTGCCACATAGAATCCTTCTTCTTCCTGAACAGGAAATGTCACAATTCTCATATCCGGTTGTGGCTTTTAGCTTTTGATGTAGGCCTTGTAAAATGGAAACCAAATTGCAATTCACTTATCCTGATAGGAAAAAAAAATGTAAAAAAAGAAAAATTCAGCATGCACAAGCACACCAAAAAAAAAAAAAAAAAAAAGCCTGTTGAATTAATTGGAAAAAAAAAAAAATTTCAGTGCTGTATAAGTTATTACTGCGTGGAACTGCACATCTACGTTCTAATTTATTGAGAGTAGTAGACACACACAGTATATCTATGCTCATGATGAGTTCAGTAGTCATTATATGTTTCCTCCCCCTCTTGTTTTCCATTTTACATTTAAGAATTGATATGTCTCGTCTCTCTGGATGGTTATCAGTTTGATTTTGCAATGAACGGGCTTCTGTCGTTGAATGTGGTGGTGACACTGTTGGTGGCCTTCATACTAGACAACACTGTCCCCGGTAGCCGGCAAGAACGAGGGGTGTATATATGGTCAACTGCTGAAGACATATCAATGGATCCATCTTCTCTTTCGGATTATAGTGTTCCAAAAAGAGTTGATAAATTTTTCCAATGGGCAAAATGTTTATGCTGATGATGGTATTATGCAGATAGCCTGAGTTTTGCATCGTTTAGGGGTGAGGATTGGATTGTGGCACAGACAGTGACTTGGAAAGCAGTACAGCTCAATTTGGTCATAGAATACGTATAGGTGACGTTCCTCCTTTTTACACAAAAGTTCTCATTTTTCATATTGATCCCAAATTATAAGTAGTCATTGTGCATCCTTGGTGTTTTTCTTTTTTTTAGTGTTTTGGAGACTTCTTACATCGACGAATTGTTTTAGCTAGCTATGCTGGCATTCTCACCATAAGTGTAAGTTGACGTTCTTTTCACTCCTCTTAGTATTTTTATTTTGTATTTTGGCAAGGTGGAGAGATGACCCGCGCCCCTTGACCCTTCTCTGACCCATCACTAGGTTGGCCTGTCGCGTTGGGTCAGGGTCAGGAAAATCCGCCCTAGCTCACCCCCATTGACCCTATGTAATTTTTTTTTTTAAATATTAAAAATAAAAATAATGTAATTGTCCAATTAATCTTAAAAAGTTAATACAATTTCAATTACATTTAATTTTGTAAATTGTTAAAAATAATTTCTATATATAAAAATTACATTTTTAAAATTGAAGATATTTATAATTTACAAATTAAATTAGAATCATTTAATGAATAAAAAATTTATTAATGAATAAAAAATTTATTAATAAATAAATAATTAAATTTGAATTAATTATTATTGTGGTGGGTGGGGTGGAGCCCACTAAAAGAAAAAGGCCAAAAAAAAAAAAAGCTTTGACTCTGGTCCTGGCCAGGAATAGAGTGGTCGACGTCATGACTCAAGTCGCTCAGATCGGATCAAACGCTTGGAAGGGGCGGAGCTAGGGCATGGGTTGGGCCGAGTTGCAAGTCGATTCGACTCATTTATGTCACTAGTTAAAATTGGCTGTCAGAAATGTTTCACCAGCATGATTTGAGGGAACATTACGTTCCTTGTGGTGGACCTTACGAAGAGATCTAGTAGGAATAATAAGGTTATTCATGTCAAATTTTGTAAACAGATTTTTTAAATATTCTAAAAATTACCACTTTCTTATTTCACAAATTTTCTTAGGCCCTGTTTGGCAGTACAAAGAAGCGTAAAAAAAAAACTAACAAAAGTTACAAAGTTGATGTTTGGTAAAACATTAATTTTTGTTGCTTTTTTGTTTTGTTACAGTATTTTGTTCGATGTAAAAGTTACTAAAAGTTTTATTAAAAATACAAAAGTTGCTAAAGGTTGTTAGAAATTGTTAAAAGTTTTACCCACGTGCAAAAGTGACTAAAAATTACTTAAATTTATCAAAAATTTTATTAAATATTTAAAAATTGTAAAAAGTTAATTTTAATTTATTTTATTAAACATATAAAAAATTATATTTAGTAATTTTTGATTAAAATTTATTAAAAATTGTATTTCTGAACGTTTCTTTATTCAATTGGATCTACAATAATTTTTCTATTCCATTAAAATATTGATTCCATAAACATCAAATTTTTCTTAGTTCATTTACCTTCAAGTTGTGATTGGTTCTTAGAAGGCGATAGGTTCTCCTTAGAGGGATGGAGAACTGGGACAAATATCAATCACATCTCAAAGGCAAGTGTTTGTGCCCCCGGGGCATAGGTTGAATGGCAAAAGGCGAGTGTGCGGTTAAATCCGCGCCAGGCGGCGCGGGTTCGATTCCCACCCATGGCGATATTAAACTTGCATTGCACGTGATCTGTAAAAGACGAGCGCTCGCACCCTGGCCACCCGACGCACATCTCGTAATTTACTTCTCTCACAATGCTCCAGGGCAGGGATGGTGGAGGCCCCTAAGGTAAGGGTATGACCTTTTTTTTCAAAGGCAAGTGTTTGTGATTTCCGTTGTTTGATACGTGCTTGGTTGACTACGTGAGAGAGGAAATGTGAGCTCCCGAAATAATAAAACTGGTGTGAAGATCTGAACGAAAAAATGAAAGGGATAGTCAGTGTGATAGTAGAATTTATTGCTGACTGTTTGTACCCAAAATATCGGCCCATTTTTGGAGGAAACAGTAATATATATATATATTAAGGCAAAAGCCTCCATGAAACCGTGAAAAGTTTCGGCTGATTGGGTTATCTTAACGATGCTTGGATCTCCCTCCAGGTTCCAATTGTGCCACCCATCAAGCCAAAACTTATTTCTGGCTCAAAATTGGGCATTTCATAACAAGAGCAATGCAATTCTAAAAGATACTTCGCCGAACATATGTTGCCATACATAATGGTACTATGTATCGAGTTCGGTTATTTTTATTATTCTCGTGCGATTTACCATATCTTTGGTCGTGCCAAGTGTTATGTTTATTCATGTGATTGCCAAGTTAGTGAACAAAAAATAATAGATTCAAGTATGTACAAATTTTATTCATATTAAAACTGATTCTAATATACAAATTTTATCCTTTGGGATAGCCGAGTTGGTCGTGGCAGAGGACTCCGCTAGCCTTGATCATGAGTTCGATTCTTCAATGTGGGAACTGCCCTTAGTCTTTTCGGTTAAGCCGGTCAGTTGGAGTTTGCCTAGGTTGGTTTACCTCCTCGTGGTTCTTTGTCAGTTAGGGCCACAGAGGCGAGTTTCACCCAGAGCGTATTCTTGGGTGCGACTGCGGGTTCCCTCGCTTAACAGAAGTATATACTTTTAAGCATATAGTTAAAAGAGTGTTAAAAGTATAAATTTGAAAGTTTTTGAGTACCAAATATATATTGGTCAAGTTGTAAGGTTTCGAAGACAATGTCCTATAAAAATAAAGCAAAATGGAGAATGAGAGATGGTTCACTGGATGGCCACTCTAGCGATTAAGGCTTTGGGCAATTTTGTGTTCCTTGTTCTAGACTTTGCCTGAACTTTGTTGAGAGTAGTTGAGAAATATAGAGATCGTGCAATTAGGCTACATAACCTTAAAAATTGTTGGAAACTCACCAGTAGTTTCGTCCTAGCGAGTCCCAGGAAATTCTGTATATTTGAGATGGTTCAGAGTCCTATTTCAAGTTGGAATTAATCTGAATTGCCTAATGCGTTGTATAGTTGAAGATTATCCAATGAAAGCTTTTTTAATGCTCAAGGAGGTAGAAATCATGAGTAAGAAGGTTTCCTATACAATCTTAAATGAGATTTCACTCCTTGTGAGTTTTATAAATAAATGTCTTCTCCTAGGAATCTTTACGCAAATTGGGAGATTACATCATTCATTTCTTGAGTTTCAAAGAAGAATTATCTCAGCATCTTAACCAACAAAGCTTCAATTGAGATTGGGCGTTTATCTTCATAGACCTGAATATTAGTCTTTCGCTTAGAGGGTTGCTCATGAATGTAAGCATGTGTTCATAACAAGTGACTGTGAACTTACATTGTACTTAACAGTAAAAAGGTAAATCTTTGCACTCTGCGCCGTTAACGCACATCTCCTCTACCATAATTCAAGATAAGACGGTGGAGACTCTCAGGGTGAGATTTCACCCCCAACAAGTGACTGTGGACTTGATTATTAATTTTTATTTTTTTTCAACTTGTGTGGGGTACACGGGTTGCGCTAGTAAGGCATAGTTTGTACGGCAGATGACCTTTCCCACTGAGGAAAGCCCGACACCTCTCTTGCGCTATTCTACCTAGGAAAGGTCATTACCTCCCCCGAGATAGTTGCTCGGAGGAAGTTACCGCGATCTAATTCCTCTTATAGGATTATAATTCCTGCGCTTGGATAAGGAGTACCATTCAAGAATTCCCTTCCTAACAGATACATGTCCCTTCTTAACAGATACATGTACTTGACGGAGTTATTGTATTCTAGTGATTTGGTGGCTAGAATGAAAAGATATGCCAAGTTTTTCTCAGCTAATCTTGAGAGAGATGTCCAACGGGGAGTTGTGAAAAATTATCTGAAGTTACGAGTATTGAGAACAGGGATATTAAAATTATTTATATCCTATGGATATCCGCTTTACCTATCTGTTTCAGAGAGATTATGGGGATACTAATAACGGAGATAGGGATGAGTATAGTCTCCACCTCACCTCGTACTTGTTTAAATTTTTATTTATTTATTTGTATATATTTTTAATATTTATTTAATATATATAATATATATATTTTTTATTTCATATATATAATGTTTATACTAATTTTTCATATTTATTATATATATATAATATAATTTATAATTGTTATTATATTTAGCAGATAAACGGGCACGGGCACAGAAAATTTATTACCTAGCAAGGATGGATATAAAAAAAATTGTTATACTCGTAATGGGAATGGAGACGAAAACGGGAAAGAATAGTTGAGATCCGTAATTGAGAAATTAATAGTTTGTTATTCTTTGGGCCTGTTTGGGGCGATGATTTTTGTTAAAAATTTTTAAAAAACTCCAAAAACATCTAAAAATACTACAATTCTTTATTACACTTTTATACTTTTTTTAAAAAAGAGTTCAATATCTTTCAAAAACAAAGTGCATAACTAAAATACAGTTAATCGAATAGCAAAATATTCTTTGCTACTGTCACCACGAACTCCTTAGTTGCTGAATGACATTAACTGTGGTCAAGTTTTGTGCACCATCCCAATGAACATGAATATTCCGTTAGCATAGCTTTCTTATTGCTGCATGTTAACTCAAATTCCCTCCAGACCGTCCTAACGATTTTTATGCATGCGTTTGGACATATTTTCATCTGCTACAGGCTGCGTAAGGGTCAGAAAAATAAACCATACGTCACGTCTACTGAGAAATCACGAGCTTGGAAATCGTGGCTAGACCGAGTGAAAGTAATCCAAATGGTTCCACCATGTCCGTCTGGACGAAATTCAAAGTGACACAAAAGTTACATTTAACCACTAGAAATTTTAAAAAAACCAATGCTTTGCAAAGCTGTAGAGGACAAATGCTACCGTTGAAACCATCCCAATGTATTCCAAACCATCGGGATAGATGAGATATTATTTTTTTTCTAAAAAATGTGATTTGAGATGTGTGTGTCAAATGTTAAAAGATTTGTCAAACTATATTTTTCGTTATTTTTTACCATGCCAAATGCACCCTTTACCAATATATAGATATATGTGTGCGCTCACGCGCTCATGAAGGTAGCCAAAAGAATGTGTCTAATATCATTCCATCGCACCTTATCAATTATATTGTAATTATTTTAATTTTTGCTGCCGTGACTTTTATTGGTAATCTTTAGTTTATTACAATAAATTTTATTTTCTTTAGTTTATTACAATAAACTTAAGTTTATTTATTTTTCATATTTTTTTTTGTTAACTTTCAATGTACTCATCGTCTGCATTTGAATTCCTTCAATTAAATAGCTTTCATTTTGAGGTGTCGTTTGGGAAGCAAGAGAGTTTCAGCATCTAGCAAATGATCAAATTAACTTTTTTACATTTTAAACTTCTTTTAAATTCTTAAGAATAAAAAAAATATCGGATTAACAAAAAGTAAAAAACTAATTACAAAAATAATTAAATTTTTCTCTTTTTAAACACACAAAAAAAATAATTTTTTAATAGTTAGAAAATAATTACAAAAAAAAAAAAGAATTTGAAAAATAATTTTTTTCTTTTTTTTTTTTCAACTAAGCATGAATGAAGTGATGGTGTAACTTTGATCTATATTTTCAAAATCAAAGTTTCAATATTTTTACAAAAAAAATTAACGAATTCAAATTTTTGTGTAAAATTAATAATTAATATTTATTATTTTATCTGTGAGATTTAGTTCAATAGAGCGAAAGTTGAATCTTTGGGTGATTTACCTATCAAGTCAAGAATTTGATTTTTATTTGAATAATTTTTTACTTACCGAAATACGTGAATTACAAGTTTTTGTACACTCTCAAAGTTTTGAAACCGGACGGAAAGCTCAAGAAATTTATCCATATAAAAAATATTCCATTGCTTTGAATACGTACGAGTCTGAAACGTCAGTAAATAGTTGCAAAAGTAGTTAAGTGCACAGTAGGTTTGTTGTGAGTCATATTTTGGGAGTGTTTGGAATGTCAAGAAACTCCAAAAAAACTCTAAAAAATTCTAAAATTTTCTATTACTTTTTACACATTCACATCTATTATAACTTTAGAAAAAATTACATAACTCGAGTTCGATTAATCGAATGGCTGTAATTTTTTTTTTAATGTGACCACCGTTATCCAAGCTACCAAACAAGACCCATTGTCAATATTTTTTGAAGAAATTTGAAAACCGTTCTGACGGATTTCAGAACCGTTCCGACGGATTTCTCTGCAAAAGTCAATATTTTTCACTATTCATCTCTGAAAAACTCTGTTTGTCACCAAACACCTAAATATTACTCAAACTACATTTTTTACTATTTTTTGTTAATCCAAACACCCCCTAAAGAGAGAAAAATTGTAAATAATCTCTTTTTCACTGTCAATCTTTAGAGCTATGATTGATAATACTCTTATCTTTAAGGCTCATAATGCTAGTTTGATTTGCTAAAATTTTTTAAGAATTTTTAAAAATATTTAAAAATTATTTATTTTTTATCTTATAATACAAATTATAAACTCATAATTTATCTTCTTTTATCTCACTTTATCTTATTTTTTGTCACTCTAAACTCACCCAATATAAATATGGTAGTATTTGGAAGTGAAAAATAAGAAAAAAAAAATATGATTTGAGATAATATTAATGTTTGGTGTTTTTAATTTATATCATTTTTTAGAGATAAATAGTACAATTTTAAACTTTTGTAGCAAAAAATTAGAGAGAAAAATCATAAAAACGATTTTTTGAGTTTATTTTTATGGATTTACGTTAGAATTTTTTTAAAAGTTATTGAACTTTTTGAATTCAAAAAGTTAGCGAGAGAAATCATGAAAATGATTTTTTTGTCTATTCGCACATATTTATGTCAGAGTTATTAAAATTTATTGAAAAGTTATTAAGATTTGTGAAAAAGTTATTAGAATTTATAAAAAAAAATATTAGAATTTTTAAAACTTTGTTGGGATAAATAAATATATAAAAAAATTTATAGAATTTCACGAAATATGAGATAATCAAAACATATTAAAAAATTTTAAAATTTTTTATTAATTTTTAACAAACCGAACGTTATCTATATTGCCTGAATTAAAAACTAATACATTTAACTTCACCAAAGTGATATATGTACATATATATTTTCCCTGGTGCGGGAAATCTTGGAGAATTAAATTGGAGATTAAGACACCCCAGCCAAACGCATGGAATTAAATGACAAGTGGGGCCCTTAGGGTTGATTAGAATTATGTTTGATCTAATCAAAGAGGAAAGAAAAGGACGATTTTGTCTCTGTAACACGACTGTAATCGTTCCATTAATTTGGGGGTTAGAGCTACAAAATTCAATTGTTTACAAAGCATGCCCGCCGTATACAATTCCAGAAAATATTAGCTCCCATTTGGTTTATTTTTTTATTTTTTATTTTAAACTCATTTTTCATCTTATATTTTTAAAATGAAAAAAACAGCTCAAAAATGTTATTTTCAAAATTTCTTTAGAATACATAAAATAAAAAAATAAAAAATTATTTTAAACGTTTTTAATTTAAAATAAAAAAAATATTTTTTATTTTTGTTTTTCTGAACTTTTAAAAACATAAAACAAAAAAAAAAAAAAAAAAAAAAAACAAACCAAATGCTACCTCTGTGTCTTTCCCCACTGTTTAGTTTTTGCTTATGTTGTGGAGAAACATTGTTACATCACAATGTGAATTTTCTCGTGAATATCGTAAACATATTTTTAAAAATTAGGGTGTTCCCATCGATTTTCAAATTCCCTTACTCTTTCTTGCCCCTCTTCTTTTGGCTCTCTAAAATATGAACTAGATTATTTGAATAGAATACAAAAAAGTTAAATTAATTAAAATAATTTGATTTGATTATTCAATTCTCCACTTAGATATAATATATATGCGTAATTTGATTTCGAAAAAAGTAATTATTAAAAATTGTTTCGCATCGACTCATTAGAAAAATTATTTTTTCTATACAAGATATACATTTTTCTCACCTTAAGGTCGCTCTTCTTATATTTAGTGGGGATTTTTTATATAATATTAAAGTGAGTGTTCAACTACGCCTCACCACAATCCACATTATGTGTATATTCATGCGAGCCAACATGAGTAAGTCTCTTTAACATTTAGATTTTAAGGTTTAAACCCTTATTCTTATGTATAATCAGACTTTTTTATACAGTATCAAAGTAAATTTTTAATTTAACCTCATCAAAGTCCATGCTGTCTCGCAAACTATTAGAAATTACTTCACATTAATCTATAAAAAATGTTGTTCTCGAAAATCTTTCTTTATATATATATATATCTATATGTAAGGCATGAGAGAGGAGGATATATATAACTATTATTATTATCGTAACAATTGCTAGCAGCACTATGATGGTATGCGTAGCATGAGCAATATATGCATTAGTTTCAATAACATAGTCTAGCAAATATGCAATAACAAGTCTGATCTCCGCGTCACTTTGGCGACCCCTGATCACGAGTCAGGTTCCACAATCGCGACAAAACGTCAGTGAAGTGAGACGTTAATTGGTTACTACAGCAGGGCTATTGATAATATATATTGATTATAGATACATATATATATATATATGTGTGTTGTTGGCACGTGGGGCCCTTTTGTACAAGCACAGTGTGAATTAGACTTCTTTGCTAGATGCCTCATTAGTGTTTCCGCCAATTGGGTTTCTTCTTCATTTATTAATTTTATCCTCCTTATCGTGTAGAAGGTGACTCTACGTAAACCTGAATGGCCGCCCTTACAGGGATGTTTGGTGTGATAAAAAGTGAGATAAAATGAGATAATTTGTGAGTTCATAATACGTGCAGTGAAATAAATTTTAAAAATTTTCAGAGATTTTCAGAGTTTTTCTTCACTCCAAACAACCCCTAAGTCTACCACGAGTCTGTTTACAGTCATAAAGTAAAATAAAGTAGAATGGAATAAATTATAAATTTATAATTCATGTGATAAAATTATAAATAAATAATTTTAAAAATTTATAATAAACTAAATGGATTCTACGTTGACATGCCCTTTTATCAGAAAAGAACCTTTTAATTAGCTATACGGTACTTTTAGAATATATATATATTTAGTAGTTTTTATTCTTTTAGCATTTGATAACACAGGTTGTCAAAAATTCTTAATTTACCAAATAGATAAAAATTATTAAAAGTTTTCAAAATTTATTAAAAATTTTACCAAATAATTAAAAATTGTTAAAAATTTTTATTTTTTTTACACATAAAAAAAATTACATCTAACAACTTTTATTAAAAAAAAAATAATAACTAATTAAAGAATCTTAAAAAAATTTTCCAGGGGGAGATAGTTGAACTTCAACTTTCAAGGGGAGATAGTGCTCTTTGCCCTTCATTTTTATTTTATTCTTCAACCTTTTCTCCTCCCTTCAAATTCAATGGTGCAATAACATCCCAACTGTCCTTTTGTTTATTCTAGCTAGTGCTCACCATCCACTCAACTCAATGCTTTGCTACTTTAATTTGGAGATTTTTTTTTTTTTTTTCACTTTGCTTTACCTCCTTTTTATTCTAGACCTTTGAAAATGAAAAATCGAAAGGTGATCAGTAAGCAATTTCATCAACTCATTGCATTGACAGTCAAATATGAGTCAATCTGAACTCTCTGGTTAAGAATGATATATATTATTAAGGTTGCATTTGGTTTACTAAGAAAAGAGTAAAAATATTTAAAAAAATTTCACTTTTTATCTCATCAAACAAATTACAAACTAACAACTTAATCTCATTTTATTTCACTTTTTATCACTCTAAATCAATAAAGTCTAAATTTTCAAAATAAGTCAATTATGTTGTTTATAGTCAAAAGAGTGGATTAAAATGAGACAGACGTTGTTTGAAAGTTTAGAAAAGAAAAAGAAAGAAAATAATTAGTTAGAAGAAAAAAAAAATAAGAGAATCATAATATTTTTTTAATTTCTATTTGTTTGTAAGTTTAGGAAAGTAAAAAATATTTCTCTTTAGTTATTAGTTGGAAAGAAATAGAAAGAAAAGAAAGTGTATATTAATTTATTATTAAAGCCTTTAAGAAGTTGGAGGATTGTCAATTTATTTAAATTTAGGATATGTTTGTAATTTTTTTTTTTATTTTATGAACAAATATATCATTTTGCAAGTTTTATTAATCACTTTTCTCTTCTCTTCATTTCCTCTCATTTTTAAGAAGATGAAAATTTTTAAATTTTAAATCTCACTTTTCTATTCATTTCTTTTCCTTTCAATTCTCTTTTTTTTTTTTTTTTTTTTTAAAAAAAAATTCACAAACGGGTGATAGATTTAAATTTTTTTTCTTTTATTTTCTTCCCATTTTACTCTATTCAACGGACTGTAAGAGAGGACAATACCGATCGATCTAAAAAACTATATCAGTTTTTGTCCCTTCCTACCTGAAAACACTTATTTATTTTATTTTACTATTTTTTCACGTTTATCACTTTTCATGTGAAAAATTTTACTTAAAACTCCCCATGGGTTCCAAGTTCAAAATTTTGCTTTGTTCGTAACAAATTCGTCTCCAATTTCTACACTTTTGTCTTGTTTATTATAGACCATTGGTTACAGGATTACCGCTCCTTTTTAGTTTTCAATGGAGTCCACTAAAATGGGATTAATTCATCCTTACCGATGTTGACATAATTTGGCTCTATTCCAACAAGGTTGTGATAATTTTAAATTAGAAAATATATATATATATATATACACTTGATAACTCTCAGTCAATCCCCTTTTCCTTTTTGTTGATCTTTAGTTCAAGTTGGCCCATTTTACTACCAATAGTAAGCAATGCGACGAATCGAAGAAGGGATTGGATAGACTTTTCCCCCTCTTTGGTTTCTTTTCGTTGCAGTGGCTTTCGACACCTTTGACTACTAAACTTTCCACTGTCTTCAAAAATAGGACCTAAACAGGTCCCTGATTCTCCTTTGAACTCAAATAATAAA
Source organism: Pouteria glomerata (assembly GCA_035590655.1). Taxonomy (NCBI): domain Eukaryota; kingdom Viridiplantae; phylum Streptophyta; class Magnoliopsida; order Ericales; family Sapotaceae; genus Pouteria; species Pouteria glomerata. Next base: position 18,250,915 of record JAVXUM010000023.1, read on the forward strand.
TCTACACCTACTTAATTTGTGTGATTCGTAGAGATGATTGATGCCGCGAGGAAGTGATTACATTGATTTCAAGCAAAAACATGCATAACTTGTTTATAAGATATTTTGAATTTACTTTTCAGTGGTCATTAATTAGAGTTCTGACAATAAAAAATTTAATTATTCAATCAATAACTTCAGTTCTAGAAATTAAATAAAATGAGTTTTTTCGTATTTTTGAGATCTTTATATAATTTTAAAATTATTATTTTGTTTTAATTTTTAGAAAGTAAATTACTTTTTTTTAAGATATGGTTTTGAGAGAAAAAAAAAAAAAAAAAAAAAAAAAGAAGGGATGAAAAAGTTATATATATATATATTTAACTTTATTTCATGATGTATGGCACCTCCATCTTCTATTATATCAACCCTCATTTGTGTTAACGACCTTTCTCTACAATGGAGTCAATCAATGCCTTGGATTGATTCCATTTTGCGGAGTGGTACAATGAAATGGAATGGTTCCAATTTCCTTTTTAGGCAGTAACTATCGACTGGGACAGCTAATTTGTTGCGGTCCATTGCATGTTCTTCTTCTTCGGCTGTCAATGAAGTCAAATTAATTCACTGTAGCCAATAGCCAAATGAATAATGATTAGCGACCACATGACCGATCGACAGCCACGTGTCACGTCCGGTCGATTAGGGCTTCATTGAATTGCACTGTATTTAATTGTACTTTCAACTTGGGGTTCGCTGCTTGCTTTTATCTGCTTTAATTTCACGTCGGGAAGGGCCTATTTAAAGCTATCGCTACAAGTGGATTAAGCACTTGTTTGTTCGACAAGTTAGATAAGTAAATTTAAACGAATGTTTAAACTCAACAAATAGAATAATTAAATTTAAATAAAAATAGATTCGACTTGATTTTAAAATTACAAACAAATTCATCTATTTTTTATGAACAGACTTGTTTAAATGTTTGCAAATATACTCATTTAAAATTTGTAAAAAATCTTACTTGAGTTTGATAAATAAGTTCGTCCATTACTTGTAAATAAGCTCGTTAAATGTTTGTGAACAAATTTATTTATAACTCATGAGCCATTTCATTTAAATGTTTGTGAATTAACTCTCAAAAACTTTTATTTATCGTTCACAAAAAAAAAAAAGGTTAAAAAATTAAATATACTTATTTAAAACTCAATTTTTTAAGTTAAAAAATGTAACTTATTTGTTAAACATACTTATTAATAGTCACGCAGATAAATTGAACAAAAATCACGAATAGACTGAATAAAACTTCACAAGTAGGCTTGACAAAAACTTTGATGCAAACTAGATAAAAGCTTATGAGCATACTTAAGGCCCGTTTGGAGGCTGAAAAAATACTAAAAAAATATCAAAAGTAAACACTTCTATAGTAATTTGAGTATTTGACAAACTCACAATTTTTCTTACTTTTCTGCTCTGCTACAATAAATAATTATTACAGCGGGTCCCACTTTTTTCACTTTTCTACTTTGCTATAGTAAAAAATTTTACCAAATACTCAAAAATTGTCACTTTTCTGCTCTGTTATAGTAACAATTTTATAAAACACCTAAAAGTTACTAAAAATCGCCTAAAATTTCATTTTGATTCACCAAACACACAAAAAATTATCGCTAATAATTTTTAACAAAAAACAATCCAAATTTACTAAAAATTTTATCTTCCAAACACTCTCCTATTATAAATGAGCTGAGCTCAAGCTTGTTTGCAAACTAACAAGCCAAATTCGGGTGCAAAATTTTGAGCTGGACAATAAATCCCGTGTCATTGGTGTCACACACATGAACCAACTCTAAGCAAGGAATCTTGTTCGATTTGGTTGTTGACATTTTAATTAATTTAAGATGTGTTTGGTAATTAAATTTTTAAAGACTTTTTAAAATATTTATCTAAAACTATTAATTAAAAAAATTTATATATTTGATAAAATTTTAATAACTTTTTTTTACTATTCTATAAAACATTCATAACTTTTTAGTATATGATTTTATAAAAAAAAATTACTAACAGTTAAGAAATTGTCAAACAAAAAGTAATTCAAATTATTAAAGGTTTTTCAAAACTTTACTTCCAAAGGTACTATTTATCATTTTTTCTTTACTTTTTCTCCTTTCAGTTGTTAGAAACCCCTTTTTTTTTTTGGGG
>JAVXUM010000023.1:18268045-18278714 GCA_035590655.1 Pouteria glomerata
TAAAAAATGAATAACTTTTAAAAATTTTTAATATTTTTTAACAAACTAAATGCAACCTTAATAAGATTGTTTTTAAGTACGACAAATTACTATTGAACTCATAAGAATTTGACTACAAAATCACAATGAATCAAATGAGAGGATAAAATTTTTAATTAATCAAAAGTAAATTGAGTAATTAAATAAATTAAAATAATTTACAAGACAATCCATTTATAATGAAAATTATTTTAATCCTAATTAAAATAAGTTTCTTAAAAATTTTTCGAATCAGACCTATAGAACTAATATTAACTTAACACCTAATGGTTACAAAATAGCATTTGGTTCAAAATAAAAGATAAAAGATAAGTAATTAAATAAAACTCATATACTAATTCTAAATAAAATAAGAATATAAATTAATTCAAAATATAATAGAAAATAATAAATTTGTCTTACGTCAATTCACTTTCTCTTAAAATAACTCGTTCTCAAGTTATTTAATGTAAAATCTAAAACAAAAAAAGACCATTATAATTAAGCATTTTTAATACAATTTTTGTTACTGATAAAAGTTCGTATAATTTAGATTTGAAAATAATTTTCGTTTTCACACGCCACAATGATCTAATTTTATTATTTTCAAATAATGCTTTAAAGAATCCTTCATGGTTTAAAAATTAAATCATATTAATTCATACTTTCTCAACATAATATTTATTCATCCTAGAAAAATTAATGACATACTTGCATCTTCAACTCCTAGTATTTGAAGATTGATAAAGCCACTAACTTCCACCTATTAACTTCTTTCTCCCTATTTTTTTTTTTTCATTTTCACTCCAAAAGAACAACAAATTATCATAGAGAAAAGGGGGGAAAGAGTACTAATAGCAATTGTGCTTCATTTTTAAGTGATATTTTATTATTATAACTAAGAATTTTCACTTTAAATGGTAAACAATTTATGACAAATATAACATTGAATTTGGGGAAAAAAAACTAATTTTTTTTTTTAAACTGACTACTAGCTACTTATTGAAAATTTAAATTTTTTTATATTTGTAAAGGGAAAAAAATTTAATTTTTTAGTAGATAAATTTTTAATATTTTATTAATTTAATTTTTTTATCCGTCAAATTTAAAATGTAAGAGGATAAATCTAATCATTTTATAAAAAACCCAAAATCTAATAACTAAAAGTTGAACTACAAGCATTCCTTGTTTTTTTCCTTTTCCTCAAACGCAATCTACGTAACTATTCTTTGACAAATTTTATTTAGATTTTATATCAATAACTATGGATGGATAATCAGCTATACGTGATAGCTGTTTTAGATTTTAGTGGTAATCAGACTTGAATTCGCAGTTAATTCTATGGTGGATGAGCTCTATCCATTGATTTTAGTGGTAATGATTTAGCTTTTACAAAAAAAAAAAAATTATATATATATTGAACAAATCGAGAAAAAACTTATTATTACATTGTTGATATATATATATATATATTTCTTAGAAGCTATTGCTTTCTTTGAGTTTGATTAACTACTTCGAGCTTGATTAGTTACTCTTCTTCCACTCTTACTGAGTACTCCTAAGTCGTCTACTCTTTTCCGATGTGGGACACTTATCTCCCACTCCTATCACCGACTTTAAATTTGATTAATTGATTCTCTTTCACTCCTATTAAGTACTCTTAAATTTTTGACTCATTTTCAACATAGAACATTTCTTTTTTAACTCATGATGGGGTTCTATTTTTGTCCGCACACTTTGAGTTTTTTTTACGGATATTATCTGTTTTGGATTTAATTAACTATTTCGAGCTTAATTAGCTACTTCACTTCCACTCCTATTGAGTACTCATAAGTTGTTTACTCATTTCTGATACGGGACACCTAAGTTTGAGTAGTTACTTTTTGCCTACTCCTGCTGAGCACTTTTTAAATCTCGACTTCTTTTCAATGTAAGATACTTTCTTTCACTCCTACTAAACACTCCTCAGTCCTCGACTCCTTTTCTTAATCATCTACTCTTTTTCACTATGAGACACTTGTAGGAGATATTATCTGTTCTAGGCTTGATTGTCAGATTCTTAGAGAGTCACCTTATTGAAGCACATTTAATCTTAGAATTTTCATATAATTCAATGCCCCTCATGGCTTTAAAACGTATCATGCTAGGGAAAGAATTAGAAATTCTTTATAAATTACCTCAATACTCGACTATTCTCTAATGTAGGACATTTTTTGGTATCATCAGCTTATATAATATAATTTAGGGGGTGTTTGGAGTATTTAAAAACAAGAAAAGATAAGAAAAAGTGAAATTTGGGTTGATTTTAGGTGTTTGGTATTTGGTGTTTTAAATAGAGTTTTTCGAAAAAAAAAATAGTGACACTTTTGGACTTTTATAGTAAAAAGTAAGAAAAAAATAGTAGGAAGGGTTTTTTGGGTCCGTTCCCAATGATTTTTATTAGAAAATTTTGACTTTTATATATTTTTGTCAAAACCGTGGAAACGGTTTTTCAGATCCGTTCCCACTGATTCAAAAAAATTAATATAAAATAGTAACAATAGTACTCGTTTAAAAGTTTTTGATTCCAAGAATATAATTGTCAAAAAATTTACGCATTCAATTAACCTTTTTTTTTTTTCAGATTTTTTGTTTTTTTAGTAAAATATTAAAATTTTTTAAATATAGTACAAGTAAAAATGTGTAATAGAGAGTTTTAGTGATTTACAGAGATTGTTAGAAATTTATTTTATTTTTTTTTAATTTGATAGCACACTAAACTGATCCTTCATATTCAAAACATGTGTTTTCTGCTAATTACTCGTAAAAGAAATAAATAAATAAATAAAAAACATATATGATGACTGGAAATTGCGAGAATATATTTATTACAGTAGACTGTATTAGATCTACAAATGGTAACGAAGCGAGTGTGAAACAAGTTTTACCCGATCCTATTTTACTTGAGTGCTAATTTTTTTGTCACTATGAATCCATCAGGAGTTTATTTAACTCGTCTAGCTGTCCGTACTGAAATAAATTTGTTTCTAATTTTTTCTTCACCCTATTGAGGCAAAATGAAAGAGAGAATCTCCCAACTAAAGAACGCATGCAGTTGAAGGTATTCATTTGTACTTTCATTATTATTTAATTGGAATGTACTTAGAATTTTTAATTATTAAATTCGACTCCAACTATACTTTTGCTTTTCATAGTCTATCTCAAACTTGTTTTAAATAAATTAAAAAAATAATAAATGTACTTTTTTAATTCCTTACGCTTCATATTACTCTTTTTTATTAAAATTATTATAGCGTGAAGCAAGTTAATAGATAAGTGTAAATATCTCAACCCTCAATTAAATGATCTTATTTAGGCATAGAAGAATAGCGACCCGCATTAAATTAACACCCCTAGTTGGATTAATTAGGGATTTACAAAATTAAAACACCGAATTGAAAAGGTTTGATTTTTTGATTAATTCGATTTTGTTTTTTTATATAAAATTTCTATTTTTAGTTTTTTTTTTTTTTTTACACTTAAATTTTGGTTCAATTCTCTTTAAAATTTGGTTGAGTTTTAAAAAGTAGGACTTAAGAAAAAACAGTTCAATTCAAATTTAATTTTTGACAAAAATTAAATTAAAATTCGAATACTCACCGTTGTTGTTAAACTAGTAGAACCAAATTAGAAGATAAGAAATGTTGCCAACTATAATTGAATCTAAGTTGTACTATAAAATAACGAGGGCATGAGATTGAAATAAAATTTTAAGAGTTAAATTTATATTTTTAACTTTTAAATTTTTATGAAAGTTCATTTAATGAATGAAAATGTTTTACTTTTAATTAGTAAATAAACTTTTATAAGACTTTAAAAATTAAAAATATAACTTCAACTTTTAAAATTATATTTTAATTTAAAAAATCCACAATTCGAAAAAAATACCTACCCACCTAACAAAGTAATAAATTAATTTGAGAAACCATAACCAAACACAATAAATTAAGGTGTTTGGTATGATGAAAAGTGAGATAAAATGAAATAAATTGTGGGTTCGTAAGGCGTGCAGTGAGATAAGTTAAAAAAATTTTTCAGAGATTTTCAAGATTTTTCAGAATAAAGTACACACCCAAACACCTCCTAAAAGGTCCAATTGGTATTCGCGGAGACTCGTTGAGGGTCAATAATTACATACTATGTAATAATATCTCGCAATAGAACTGTGTAGTGAAAATACAATTCATTATTACGACATTTTTTGGCAAAAGAAAAATTTTAGAAGTTTTAAAAATTTTTAAAATTTATTTTATTGTACAAATTACGAATTCATAACTTATTTTACTTTATCTCATTTTATCTCACTTTTTATCACTCTAAACCAATTTTATGTAATATACATTTTACGTTTTTATTGGTCATTAACATATGTCCTTGTGTTTAACAAACGCCATAAACCAATATTAAAAACAATTTTCAATTAAATTTGTTTGAGTTGGGTTAAGATGAATCGGGTGAATCAGTAGAGTCGGTGAATTTGTTTTTATTTAATATCTTCATTGCTTTTGGGAACGTAATTAAGGGGTGCTTTTTTTTATAATAAATTCTAAAAATTTTAAAAATTATTTATTTTTTATTTTATTACATAAATTATAAATTCATAAATTATTTTATTTTATCTCATTTTTTTTTTTGTTATATTAAACACCCTTAAACATGTTAATTATAAAATTTTTATAAGATTAGCATGTCAGGGGACATTGGAGTGCACGTGCGCGGCTTTAATCAACGAGATGCATTTGAGTCAAAAGATGCCGCGCACGTGGCACCACCCAGTCAAACGTCAAAAGCTGCGTGGTTAATTACAAGATTCTGGTGCTGCAAAAAGATCTTTTAAAATAATAATAAAAAAAAAGGATAAGAACAATGATGAGAAACTGAGGATCCACCTCCATCAAATCTAAACCACTGGATTCTTCTCATTTGAAACAGTTATAACAAATAAAAGCTCATCTTTCTGATCGTAAGAGCCTTTACCGTTGATTTGGAGTGGTGATAGAGAGGGTAAATTACAATATATACGATAAGTAACCAAAGTTTGAAAGTTCGTTCTTACTGATTGACAACACCATTACTTGCACTTTTGTCATTTGTCACTTAATCTCTTTCCTTATGTATAAAAACAAAAATTAAACAAAACATATGTTTAATGTTATAGAATAAATTACACTTAATTTTTTTTAATATTTAAAAAATTATTCTTAACATTCATAACATTAAAAAAATTATACTTATTGTTTATTTAAAAAAAATCGTTAACATTAACATCTTTTCTATAAAGTTGTTGAAACTTAGCATAAAATATTTAATTAATTAAAATTTTAGTTATTTTTTTTTACTTTACACATTCTTCTCTCGCATCTCGTTTCAATTTTTTTTATAAAAATCCTTACAAAATTTTTGTTTTTATTTATTTTTAAGAATCTTTAGGAAAAAATGACAAAAATGTGAGGTTGAAGAATAAAATAAGAAAAACATCTAAAATGTTAGTTATTTAAACTTTTTATGTTAAGTTTTAACGATTGATTTTGTAAAAAATGAATCAGTATTAACAATATTTTAAAATAACAGAGACAAGTATAACTTTTAAATATTATAGATACTAAGTATAATTACTCAAATATTAATGAGAGATAAATGTAAGTTAACTTATATTATGTTGAAAGAAAAATTAAGACTTTGTTTGGTTTCAAGAAATCTTCAAATCCTTTTTTCTTTGTTCTTTTTTTTTTTTTAACTTTTTTCGTTTTATATATTTTATTTTTTTACCAAAACTTGACTTTCCTTTTAGAAATATGTATTTTCCAAATGTGTTAATCATATTCAGAAAATAAAAATTCTAGAAATGTAAAAGTTAGAAAAATTTAAAAAAGAATTTTTTTTCATTACATTTTCAGCCAAACAAATAACTTTTATCCAATCAGATATGAATTTTTTTATTGTTTTACAAATGTAATTAGCACGTATAAAAATTATATGTCTTAAAAAAAATAAATTCTGATGAAAAAGATCATATAAGACTAAAAAGCTACCATTCAATTTTTTTTTTTTTGGAATCCAAACGAACCCTTTAAAAAAAAAAAAAAATCAAATATACTGTAATTATTAGGGGCATGATAAATTTATTTAATAAAATAATAAGTCTATTAGGACTTCTTATTCTCTTGAACTTATATATATGGATTTAACATAACTCACGCGCACTGAAATTTTAGATAGGAGGCAATAAAGTTTTGTTTTAATTGAATATAATATAAGATGTTCTTGAGTTAAATTTTTATGTAAAAAATTTGATACGTTTAAGACTTCCAAAACTTTGTGTTTAAATTTGTGAATATGGATACGAATACGATAATTTAAAAAAAAAATAAGAATATGACATGACAAGGATAAGATAAAAAAATGTAATTTTTATATATTTTTATTAGTTATATATGAATATTGTATCCATAATAAAACTAATTTTATAATTTATTACATAATTTAACATACAAAATATAATATGAAATTATGCAATTACCCAATATGAAAAATACAAAAACTAAAAAGAACAACTCATAATTAGATTTACATATCCTACTTGGAGAATCAATGCTAGGGTTTGTAAATCCCAAAAAAAAAAAAAAAAAACCCAAGCAAATAATTCACAAGAAGATACAAAACTTTAAGCTAATTTTTGGCCCAAATATTGTGCTTCATGTTATCTAATTTTTGGGACGAGAGTAAAAATTATAGATAAAGCATGATATTATTATGAGTTTTAAAAAAGCAAAAGATAAAAATTGGGTGATGAACTATAAGAAATATATATTTTTTTAAAATTTTATCACACCATTAAAAAATTTTAACATTTGGAAGGTGATAGCCAATTTACTCATAATAATTTTATTGTTGTATATATTATGAGTGTGCTTGGAATAGTATAAAATTGTATAAAATTTAAAAAGTTGGTGTCTCATTTTTTGTATTATGAGTAAAAAGTGTCTGGTTTTTTGTGTTGTGAGTAGAAAATTTAAATTTTATAATCTCATAATTTGTGTTTATAAATATTTATAAAAATTTATAGAGATTTATAAGATTTTATTTTATTTATTTGGACTCCAAACATAGTAGTGTAGAAAAAGAAAAGGTGAATCTTATTTCAACTCTTGTCTTAGTGTTATTTCATGTCATTTAAAAAAAAAAAAAATTATTTATTTGGTAAAAATTTAAAAAAAGTTAAAAATTAGATAAAATTGATAAAAGTTAAAGAAAGTTTATAAAATTGATAAAAATTAAAGAAAATTAAAAATGCGTTCGATAAATTTAATGGATGAAGTTAGAAAAAATTAATAAATATTAGTAATAAATGAAAAAGTGATAAAAATCTATAATAATCAAATTGGCTCATACTAATTGATTACGCGAATCTAATCTATTCTTTTTTTTTTTTTCTTTGAATTGCTTTTTTTTTGAAGGATGCGTAGAGCGTACGTGATGACCGGCTACGCAGGTTGCGGCGCCTCGAAGTGGCAGCCTAGGAGAGGTACATGCAGAGAGGTCCTCATTTGGACGCACAAAGTTAGCCATCCATGTACCTTAAAAACTGGGAGGGTTCCTTATTTACTGCAAATGAGACACGAGCCGCGGCCCTCACCGTCGGGCTCGCTGTTTCCCCGTTTTCTCGGTCACTGGTCTCGCACTCAGATTTTCCTACATCGCTTTTCTTCTTCAACAGCCAAAAACAAAGTGCCCGCAAACCCAAGAGAGAAATCCAAAGTGTGCTTGGCCAAACCAACTCCTTGGAATATTTCCTTAATTTTTTATATTTGAGAATGAAAAAAAAAAAAAACAGAGAAAGGTCTTGATTGCCCACCAATCCAATTTTAATAAAAACGTATAAAATTTAAAAATAAAATTCAAAAATAGAAATGAAAGGAATAATAAAGAATTCGATATTTATGCACCATTTGAAAAAAAAACTCTAAAAAAGGTAAAAAATATTGAAAAATTTTAAAAATTATTCACTTTTTATTTTATCATACGAATTATGAACTCATAACATATCTCACTTTCTTTTATTTTATCTCACTTTTTATCACTTCAAACGCACTTTTAATTATTTCAATATGAATTGGTTTCGATTATATAATAAAATATATTAAATATTAGTTTATTTTATACTAATAGATAAATAATATTAATTAATGAAAATAACATAAAAATACTACTATTATATTTTTTTTTATATTCATGTAATTTGTGTTACTTTAATTTTTAATAAAATTAATTTTACGTTTGTTGTTTTAGCAAATTTAACTCCTTGACAGCTTATAACTGGTACAATTAAATATAAAATTAGATTGACTCATTTTAAAATTCATAAATATTTTTAGAATTAAATATAAAATTTTAAAGATATAATTATTTTTACTCTACACACTTTATGTGCACGTATCCCCAATTCAAATTTATACTTTTGTATTAAAGTTTGAGGAATGCTCTAGGACGAACATGTGTCCATTTTTTAAAATTTTATTTCGTGTTTTTTTTTATATATTTTGTTTTTAAAATTTGTAAGTAATTTTGTAATAAACCATTTTATTGTTGTTAGGGATAAAGTGTGAAAGATTGACAGGATTTAGAAATGTAGCACCCGGTATTTTTATTTGGCTTATTTTTGTATTATTTTGAAGAAAATAAAATATTTAAAATAAGTTTAAATGTATTATTATATTTTTCACGGGCTGTTACAATGGTATCAGAGCCGGTACTGAATCGGTGTACTAGCGAGGACACTGAGCCCTAAAGGGAGTGGATTGTAACAATCCCATATCGGTTGGAGAGGAGAACGAACCACGCCTAATAAAGGATGGGGATACCTCTCCCTAGTGATAGGCCTTTTGGGGGGCGCCGGGTCGCCTTGCCAGAAACAAAACCGTGACGGGTCGAGTGGCTGCGGTTCCCGGGTACTGTGTGCCATCCACGTAAGCGTGGATCCCGAAAGCGGACAATATCGTACTAGCGGTGGTGGTCCCGGGCTACTACAATTTCATCAAAATATGCATATATATATCAAAATATTCCATAGAACATCTAGAACACGAATATAAGTCTAACCTATCTCGAATTTGAAGAGAAATGGAGAAAAAGGAAGAAAATCGATTTGGTTTCCAAACTTCAAATTTCGATTTCTCTCACCTCGCTTCGAATCACGCAAAACGGACCTCACCACTGCGATTATCGCGTTGAGATCTCCCCGGATCGACTATTTGTTTGCTTCAAAACTCCATCTCTCCTCTTTTCTCTCTCCTCTCTCTCTCTTCTTCCTCCTCTCTCTCTCTCTGGTTGCTCAAACGAAAAAGGAAAGAACGAAACAGGGAAGACCAGGAAAGAAAAGGAAAAAGGAAAGAAGAAAACCTGGGCCTCTGGCCCACTTTATCCAGTCTAATTTCATTCCGAGCTAATTCAGCCCGTGAAAAATATAAGCATACATTTAAACTCATTTTAATTATTTTATTTTCTCCAAAATAATGCAAAAATGTACAAAATAAAATACCGGGTGTTACACGTTTGGAGTGATAAAAAATAATGAAAAAAAATTTAGATTGATTTTAAGTGTTTAGTATTTGGTATTTCAAATGAAGTTTTTTTGAGAAGAATAGTTATACTTTTAGACTTTTGTGGTAAAAAGTAAGAAAGAGAAATCTTGGAAACGATTTTTTAGGTCCGTTCTCACGAATTTCTGTCAAAAATTTTTAACTTTTGCATATTTCTGTCAAAAACGGTTAGAACAATTTTTCAAATCCGTTCTAACAGATTCAAAAAAATTAATATAAAATAGTGATAATGATACTCGTTTGAAAACTTTCAACTTGAAAAATAAAATTGTCAAAAAAATTTATGTATTCGGTTGACCGTTTTCCAAATTTTTTGTTTTTTTAGTAAAATATTAAAATTTTTTGAATATAGTAAAAGTGAAAATATATAATAAAACGTTTTAGTGATTTATAAATATTGTTAGAGATTTATTTTATTTTTTTGTAATTTGTATACAAACCAAACGGGCCCTAAATCGTCATATGGGCTTTGGCATGAACTGATGATCAGGTAATTGATATTAATTTGTGACCATACAGTTCGCCAAACAGTGCTGTCATGCTCTACATTTATAATGCACCAACCGATCGAAAGAAGCTAATTTGATGTAGCATCCCTTTCGGGTTACAGATCATTTATCCCCAGTCTTCATTTTGATGGTTAAGAGGCCGTTTGAAATTTTAAACAATTTTAAAATTTTTTATAAATCTTTGCAAATATCTACAAATTTTGATTTATAATATTTTTTATAAATTTTAATAAATCTTTACAAATTTTTAAAAAAATCTACATAAAATTTTAAAAATTCTATTTCAGAATCCATTTGAACAGATAATTCTAACATTTTTCATTGTTTATCTATAATTTTTTTATAATTTATTAATTACATTTCAAGCATAAAAAAAAAATTAAGAAATTACATTTTATTACAATTTACGAAATTCCAAACGACTTATACGCTGCCTGCACATGGTTTTGTCTACCCAGAAAGGTCGGGTCATTTGAAAATTTTCATTGTCACTCGCTACAATTG
>JAVXUM010000023.1:18278814-18297660 GCA_035590655.1 Pouteria glomerata
TTCATCGGCCCCACCCATTTTAATGCTCCTTGACTTGCCTTTATACCAAACAAATTTGAAAGACCAAAGCCTTGCCCGGCCATTCCTTTCCTCTACCATCTTTCCTTCATTAATATCTATATATACATGCTTACATGGAGGTCAACAAGTCAAGGCAAGGCTAATTAGTCCAAATTGAGTTCGTTTGGTCAAAGTTGGTGCCAACCTCTCACCATGGTTGGATTTCTTCATTTTTTCCCATTTCATTCTTCACAAATAAGTTAAGCAATCTTCCTCTATTAGACCATCATCTAGCCAGCCATCATATAATCTTTAACTCTCATTGCAATTTACTACACACATGCATAAACCAAGTAAGGCTATTCACTCTAGCTTCCAACACTTAGACCAATTCGAAGACCATAACCTTTAAACACATCAAGCTCTAATCTCATCTCCAAAGTAATCCAATTCATGATTCTCATTCATACACAAGGTGAGGGTATCACGATATATACAAAAACAAAATAGCTACAAGTAACCAAAACAAAATTAAAAAGATTACATTTCCAACAACAAATCCCAGCCTTGTGAGCAACAAATAGTATATGTATATAAAACAAAAAATAAAAAAAAGTAAGCTAATAAACTTACCTGAGAAAGAGAGAAGATTGAGCCGAAGATTTAAGTCAAAATCAATAAACAAACTTAAAATATACCGACAAAATTAAAAAAGAAAAGGTTAGTATCATGTATGTATATATATAGAGAGACAGCTGGGGCGAGAGGAGAAGGAAGGAAAAGGGAGAGAGTACCTGCTCCAGCAATTATGGCAGAATCAGTAGAGAGATGAAGTGTGACAACGGAGAGTAGGGGAAGGAAAAAGAGAAAAAAATGAAAGAAACAGGAGTGATGGGGGAAGAAAAAAAGTTTTGAACCAATATTAGCGACCACCAATAGTGGCTGCTACCAATGTTTTTAGCAACCACCTTAGTGGTCACGCAAGTTATTATGTCACAAATATTGCCTACAACAGAGAACTAGCAACATTTCCTTAATGATTGCCAGAAACAATCCCTAATGGTGTAATTGCAATCGCAAAAAAGTGGTCGCTAAACATTTTCCAGTGTAAAAAGACCATTAAACCCAATAAGCCCACACTTACCGTCCAACCACAATTACATAATAATAGGTGTGCACGAGCTCACAAAATGATCACAATAATGGCCTGTCCTCAATATCTCATAATCATATTTGTTCAACCTGTTTTAATAAAATAAAAAAGCCAATTAATAGAAGCTCAATACAAGAAAATTCTAACATTCTCCCACTTGAGCAAACATTAATTGTAGTTTAAAGTTAAAAAAAAAAATAGTACAAAACAACTCTCAGGCTGAAACAAAGAAAACATTATGTGGCCACTTAAAATAAAATAATATTATGAGACAAATCACCTTAAACAAGTCCAGTCCAACAAAGTTATCAACATCAAACCAAAGCAAACATTATACTTTATGCGTATAAAGGTACTCATGATCACAAATGTCAAATAACTCCATCGACATGGATTTAATTGTGGTAGTGGCGCATGAAAATGGCTTTTAAATGTGATCATATTGAAAGCCATTTTCATTGTCAGTCCTCAAAATAAATTCTCTTTACCAACATGAGAATTCATAGGCTTCAACTAGAAGCCAGTATGTCTTTAACAAAACATCTCGAGATTCCACATGGTGCCATTAATAAGACATACACTTAAAAAAAAAAAACAAATCATATGTTTAAGATAGACACCCAATCTTAAATGATCACAATACGTATGAACATGTTCATTGTCACAATAAAATAAAAAAATACCAAATGATGATCACCAACATGACATTATTTGATAAAATATAATCGAAGTAAATGTTTAACAGAATCCATAAAAACCATATAAATGAGAGTCAATATATAAAAAAAAAAAGATACTCCCACTAACCAAGTATATCAAAAGACCCAACAATCCCCATGTTATCAACATGTTTTCTAAAAGTCATTGGTCTTAATGCCTTGGTCAAGGGATCAGCTATCATCTCCTCTGTGTCAATGTGCTCAATGATGATATCACATTTCTTTACTAAGTCTCTTACACTAAGATACTTGATCTCTACGTATTTAGACCCACTAGAACTCTTGTTGTTCTTTGAAAAGAACACAGCAGCACTATTGTCACAAAAGACTCTCAATAGTCTAGAAATAGAGTCTACTACCTTAAACTGTGAAATAAAATTACGTAACCAAACTACCTGCATTGCAGCCCCATAACAAGCAACAAACTCTGCATGCATGGCTGAGGATGCCGTAAGAGTTTGTTTTACACTCTTCCAAGAAATGGCTTCTCCAGCTAACATAAAGATATACCCTGAAGTAGACTTCAAATCATCCACACATCCAGCAAAATCTGAATCTGAGTAACCAACTACCTCAAGGTCACCAACCTTCCTGTATACAAGCATATAATCTTTTGTTTTCTACAAATACCTCATAACTTTCTTAGCTGCCACCCAATACTCAACACCAAGGTTTATAAGATATTTGCCAAGAACGCTCACAGCAAAAGCTATGTCAAGTCTAGTACATACCTGAACATACATAAAACTACCAACTGCACTTGTATAAGGAATGTTACTCATTTGGTCCTTCTCAAGATCATTTTTAGGACATCCACTTTTGCTAAACTTGTCATCTTTTACAATAGGCACATCTCCAGATCTACAATTCTGCATATGAATTTCTGAAGTACACGAGTTATGTATGCCTTTTGAGAAAGTCCTAACATATCACGAGACCTATCACGATGAATCTTAATACCCAAAATAAAAGATGACTCACCAAGGTCGTTTATATCAAATGTGTTAAACAATAATGACTTAATTTCATGTAAAAGCTTCAAATCACTACTTGCCAACAGAATGTCATCAACAAAAAAAAAAACAAGAAATATAAACTTGCTCCCACTAACCTTAAGATATATGCACTAATCTACCTTATTTTCAATAAACCCTAGAGAAGTAATAACCTCATCAAATTTCAAGTACTACTGACGAGAAGCTTGCTTTAACTCATAAATAGACTTCTTCAGTTTACACACCATATGTTCCTTACTATTTTCCTTAAAACCTTCAGGCTGCATCATGTAAATCTTTTCACTCAGACTACCATTCAAAAAAGCTGTTTTAACATCCATCTGATGAAGCTCTAAATCATAATGAGCCACCAGTGCCATGATGATTCGGAAGGAATCCTTAGATGAAACTGGAGAGAATGTTTCATTGTAATCAATCACTTCCTTCTGAGTGAACCCTTTAGCAACCAACCTTGCTTTGAACCTCTTAATCTGCCCTTTAGCATCTTTCTTGGTTTTAAACACCCATTTGCAACCAATGGGCCTACTTTTTTCTGGAAGATCAACAAGCTCCCATACTTTATTCTGTGACATAGACCGCATCTCATCTTTCATTGCGTCTAACCACTTGTCAGACTGGGAACTTGTAATAGCATCTGCATACGTCACTGGATCAATCACTAGACCCACATCATAGTCACTTTCACCAAGATACACAATATACTCATCAGAAATGGCAAGTCTTCGCTCCCTTATGGATCTCCTCGTGGGCATCTCTGGAATGGGCACAAGAGGCTGAGGAACATCAATTGGTGTAGGAGAATTAGCAATCTCCTATTGTTCCTCATTGTCATTTCTTTTTGTAGGTGCTAGAACAACACTATCATTCTTGACAGGCAAAGGTACAGAAACTACCTCATCTTTACTAATTATGTCAATTGGATGAGTGTAATCAACATCAGCAATGTCAAGCTCCAAGAACTTAACTGTCATTGGCTCAACAATCTTAGCACCTGGAGCTGGGTAATAGAATCTGTATCCCTTAGAATGATCTAGATATCCGATAAAGTAGCAACGAGTTGTTTTGGGATCAAGCTTTTTCTCTAATGGGTTATAATTCTTACCTCAGCAGGACAACCCCAGACTCGTAAATAATTAAGGCGAGACTTTCTACCAGTCCATAACTCAAAATGTGTTTTGGGGATAGATTTAGAGGGAACTCTATTTAAAATATAAAAGGCAGTTCTAATGGCTTCACCCCAGAGGTACATAGGTAAGTTACTTCGCCTCATCATATTTCTCATCATATCATTCAGGGTGTGATTACACCTTTCGACCACATCATTCTGTTCAGGATTACCAGGCATAGTGTATTGGGCAATAATCCTACAATCTTGCAAATACTTGGCAAACAGACCTATTTGTTGTCCAGAAACATCATGTTTACCATAGCATTCACCACTATGGTCAGACTTAACAATTTCAATCACTTTTCCTAATTGTTTTTCCACCTCTGTTTTGAAAATTTTAAACTTTCAAGAGCATTAGACTTTTCTTTTATGAGATAGACATAGCCATAATGAGAAAGTCATCAATAAAGGTGATCATATATTTATTGCCACAAAATGTAGTAGTATAAGGTCCACTAATATCTATGTGCACAATTTCTAAAAGATCAAGACTATATGTGGCTCCTCTCTTCTTAGTCTTGGTTAGCTTACCCCTTATAAAATCAACACATGTATCTAGGTCCTTAAAGTCAAGAGGAATAAGAATGTCATCCTTTATTAGTCTCTCAATTCTTTCCCTAGAAATGTAACCTAGACGCTTATGTCATAATAAGTAAGACATCTCTTTGGTGCGAGATCTCTTAGACACACTATGTTCAACATGGAATAAGGCATACACATTATTATGGGACAAAGATGACCTGTATAAACCATTACACAATATACTATGGCCAATAATTTGAGAATTATTTAACAAATCAACCCCACCATTGCTAAAATGAAAAGAATATCCAATTTTGTCCAAAGCAAAAATGAAAATCAAATTCCGTCTAAAAGACGCTACATAAAAAACATTTTCCAAAATTAGTTGAAAACCAGAGTCTAAATTTAAAACTACTACTCCAATTGACTCAACCGTGACTGCCACATCATTTGCAACCTTAAGCTTAGACTCACTCTCATTTGGCTTCCTTTGGTTTATAAACCCTTGTAGAAAAATGACAATATGAACAGTTACACCACTGTCAAGCCACTAAGAATTTGATGGGATATTAACTAAATTGGATTCAAAACAAACAAAAGAACATGGGTTACCTCATTCCTTTTTCTTTTTCTCTAACCAAGACTTGAATTTGACACGTCTCTCACTTATGACATTTCTTCTTACAAAAGAAACATTTGACATCTTTCATTCCCTTGGGACCCCCTACGTTATGAGTCTGACCACCACCATGCTTGTTGTTATCCTGAACTCTATGAGAAGTGTTGGTTTCTTTGGTTCCTATGATCCCTCCCATGATGAAATTTGACATTAGAAACAACAAAGGTGCACTCTTTTCTTTCTTCAATTTCTCTTTTTCTATGACACATTGGCTTTAAGGTCATTGATGGTCCAATTCTGGTTTTGGGTATTATAAGCTATTTTGATTTGACTGAAATCGGGAGGTAAGGAATTGAGAGCTTGGTGAACAATGAAGTCATTAGGAATTGGAACTTTAAAACCTTTAAGTTTGGACTGGATAAAGACTAGTTTGAGAATGAATTCCCTTACCCTAGATTGGCTATCATACTTCATACTCGTAAGCTCACTCATCAGAGATCCAATCTCAGCCTTATTGGATACATGGTATCTAGCTCCCACAGCATCGAAGAATTCCTTAGCATTTTTAGTCTCTGACAAGCCACTCATAAGGTGCTCAGAAATAGATCTTTCAATAAAAATGAGACTCAAATGATTTGATCTATCCCACTTGGCATAATACTCTTGCTCATCAGCAGTACTGGTAGCGGTAGGTTTGGGTGGTTATTTCTCCCTCTATGCTAGATCAATATCAACTATACCCAGAGCAAACTCAATATCTTGCTTTCACTTTTTATGATTGGAACTAGTCAAGAGTTAAATAGTGGTATTGCTACTATTAATTGCAAAAGAGACTGCAAGAGCAACCAAATATTAATAAATCATAAATTGGGCAATAAACATGGGATAAATATCCTTTGAACAACAAAAACATTATTTAAGAGAATCTAGGTGCATCATTACAGTCTCCCCTGTGGGCAGAGAGTGTATAATACTATGGGATCACCATCTATGAAGCTACCAAATGAAAGCACCCAAGTTTTCAAAAGCAGTCCTTTTTAGGCAAACTAACCTTTTAAACTCAAGTGTTTTCTAACCAAGTGCTTCATATGATCTCTTCACATTAAAACACACAATGACCCCATTTGGGCAGGTAATTGTAAGCAATAACGTGCGAGAAAATACCGTGACAAAAGGAGAAAACCCAAATCTCCATGAGAGTACCACTTTGGTAACAAACACTCATATCAACCTAAATTTTCAACATCGATATTAATTAATAATATAAATTGCCAAAATTAACATTATGCATACTTTAAACCATCATGTATGCATGTGATCCCAAACAAAATAGGTACTGTCAAAATGTACCTTTCAAGATCACAAATATATTAATGGTTATCCCAGTCTCAAATTTAAATGGGTATAGATTGGGAAATCTAAACTAGTTTTCCTAATTTTGCTTAACAATTTAGGACTTAAAGATATAAATTTTAGGAATAAAATTAGGGAGACTAATCAAACATTGCCAATGTATTAAAAAAACTTGTAACACTCGATATTTAATTTGACATATTTTTGTATTATTTTGAGAAAATAAAATATTTAAAATGAGTTTAAATGAATTATTGTGTTTTTTACGGGCTGAGTTAGCTCGGAGTGAGATTGGGCTGGACAAAGTGGGCCAAAGGGCCCGGATACCTTTTTCTTTCTTTTTCCCGGTCTTCCCGTTTTTCTTTCTTTTTTCTTTGGTTTTCGGCTAACCCAGGAGAAAAAGAGAGATAGTAAAGAGAATAGAGAGAAGAAAGAAGGGAGGAGAGGAGTGAGAGACTTAAGGCTGGAAATTGGTCGATCTTGGAATAGTTCGACACGATGATCGTCGTGGTGCGGTCCGTTTCACGAGATTCGAAGCGAGGAGGAAGAAATCAGAGTTTGAATATCAGAGCTCAAAGTGATTTTTTTTATTTTTCTTCATTTCTCTTCAGATTAGAGGTAAATGGGACTTAGATTCGTGCTCTAGAAGTTGTAGGAAGTATTTTGGTATATATATATATATGCGTGTTTGGGTAAAATGTAGAAGGAGTTGTATATATATGTATATATATATCTGTGTGTATATATATGCATAAATGTTGGTAGATCTCGTATGTATTCAAGTTATTTCGTAAATAGAAGTAGTAGAATCAGGATATATACATGTGTGAACATTTATACTTGAGTTTTGAGCGAGATGGAGCTCGGATTGGATGAGTTTGGAATTGGGTCGAGGTTGGAACGAACCTAGAATGGGTTCCCGGTCTCGGTGGTCTAGACCGGCAGTCGGGTGGTCCAGACCAGGGGGTGGTCCGGACCACCGTGAGCAGTTTTGACTGGGTTGGTTTGTTTTGACCTCCTGATGCTTGTTTGAGGACCCAGAGATGTTTATATGTGTTTTATAAGTGTTAAATGAATTCTAATCCATGAAATGAGATATATGTGAAATTGTTTTACATTAAGTTAATGTTTAATTCCATGATTGAGCATATCATGTGCATTGGGATTGGGGTGGTTTCATCCGGTAGAATTAAGGTGCATTGATTGGCCAAGTGTGCCATGTGTTGATATGATATGCCAAGGCAGGTATGATATATGTATTGATTGTGATGGTGAATATAGTACACCGGATGATCCCAGATTTGATAAATGCGGCTAGAGCTTAGTCATGTGGAGTTGGGACATTAATAGTGGTTTATGGATGTGATATTTTCCCGGACTGCAGCCGGTTACCTACCTGAGATAGGCGGATGCCCGACTAGAGGTGTAACACGGTTCTCTAGCGGAAGAGCCAGAGGGTGTAATACTGTTCCTCTGAGTCATACCTGCTTGAGATAGCGGATGCCTGCCTGCGATAGGCAGATGCCCGACTAGAGGTGTAACACGGTTCTCTAGCGGAAGGGCTAGGGGGTGTAACACGGTTCCCTTGAGTCTTACACCTGTGGGGGTGTAACACGGTTCCCCACATAGTATATTGAGATATAAGCGTTTGCCGTTAGCGCTGAAAATGGTGTGGTTGGTGACCCCGCGTGTCTTGACTGAAAGCCTTGCTAAGTGTCACCCGTCCCAGAATAACGTTAACATAGATGTAGATTGGGAGTATGCACAAGTGTTACATCCTATCATATTCTTTGCATGAGATTACATGGATAGTGTTACATGTTGTGATGAGTTGAAAAAAAAAAACTAGAGATTAAAATTAGGAACTACGGTGACCTGATTCCTGAGATGGGATACGTAGGCAGCTTAGGCATGTGTAGCCTAAGTCCGATCTATACTGTGAATGGTAATAATTGTATTTGTTCTCTTAAATGATAATTTAATTATTGGGTAAGGCCCGATATGGTTGGTTATGCATATTTTGGTATATGGCACCGAGGTGTGGCGATATTACAGTTAGAATGTTGTTATATAAATTTGATATAGGAATGAGGGTTAGTTGTTAGTTACTCTGATTACTGTTATTGCGATATGAAATGACCTTGGTGCAGGTTTTATTTGGTTTTAATTGTCCCTATTTTCCCATACCGTCCGTCCCGAACAATTTATGTTAGGGGCGTGACAATGATGGTATCAGAGCTCTAGATTTTGATTACTTTGGGCCTTGGGTAGTAAGGCTTACGCGTTTTGTTGTGTTTTATTGAGTTCTTAGCATTAATAAATGAAAGAAAATCTAAATACCGTGATATCCTGTGTTGTGGTTGTTTGTGAATATGGTAAGGACCGGGATTATCGCTTGAATTGTGACCATGTCAGGCGTTACTGTGAAAGCTTGGAGAGGCATCGTAATTAATGGAAAAATTTAAAGGATTGAAAATGGCTCGACGAGCCAAAACGTGAGAAGTACAAATAGTGCAAAGATGATTCTAAAAGCGGAAACGGTGGTTACAGAAAATTATGTGAATAGTGAAAGATTTTGGTTCAAATTCAAATTCGAGAGGCTCGAGGAGCCAATGTGTGTAGATTCTCCGGTAGGCGGTAGTTCATCGGTAAAGTGGATCTGTAAGAACTGTGTTCTACAGCTGGGAGATGTTCAACTGTGGATTGATTTAAGAGTGTTGAAAATGAAGGAATTTGATGTCATTCTAGGGATGGATTGGCTATCCACTTACCAGGTGACGATAGATTGTCATCGTAAGTTAGTGACGGTTATTCTTCCGGATGGCACAGTGGTGAAGATTCGGGGAGAGGCAAAGGCTGTGTTGCCTTCTCCATTGCTGGATTCAAGGTGTGTGGGAAAGTTTTCAGCACTGTTAGCCAGTTTGAGATTAAACGAGGATGACTCCAGACACTTTCTTCCAAGGGTTGTCTGTGAGTATGCAGATGTGTTCCCAGATGAATTGGTGGAGCTACCTCCGCAGAAAGAGGTAAAATTTTGTATAGAATTGGTACCAGGTGTGGCACCTATCTCGATGACGCCGTACAGCATGGCACCAACAGAGTTGAAAGAGCTGAAGATACAATTGAATTATTTGTATTCTCGAGGTTTTATCCGACCTAATACATCGCCGTGGGGAGCATCGGTAGGTTTTGCAAAGAAAAAGGATAAGACTTTGAGATTGTGTGTGGATTACCGATTGCTGAATTCGGTAACATCTAAGAATAAGTTCCCGTTGCCCAGGATAGACGATTTGTTTGATCAGTTGCGGGGTTCAGCTTGTTTCTCCAAGATTGATCTACGGTCGGGATACCATCAGTTGAGGATTCGGAAGGAAGATATTCCTAAGATTACTTTTCGTACCCGGTATGGTCACTTCGAGTTTGTGGTGATGCCATTTGGGTTGAAAAATGTTTCTGCAGTATTTATGAATTTAATGAACTAGGTTTTCGGACCATTTTTGGATTGGTTCGTGGTAGTGTTCATTGATGACATTTTGATTTACTCTCGTAATGAACACGAACACGAGCAACATCTTAGGGCTGTACTGCAGACACTTCGGGACCACAAGTTGTATGTTAAAGCTAGCAAATGTGAGTTTTGGTTGTCCGAGGTGAAATTTTTGGGACATGTAGTTTCTGGGCGAGGAATAGCAGTTGATCCGTCGAAGGTTTCGGCTGTGATGGATTGGGCGCGACCGAGGTCAGTTTTTGAGATCCGTAGTTTCTTGGGATCGGCTGGTTGTTACCGCCGATTTATTCAGGATTTCTCTCGGTTGGTGGGACAGTTGACTCAGTTGACTCGGAAAAGGACGAAATTTGAATGAAATGATGCTTGCGAGCATGCATTCAATAAATTGAAGAGGAGGTTAACTGAGGCTCCGGTATTGATAATACCTGAACATGGAGAGGGTTATTCAGTATATTGTGATGCTTCACGTGAAGGTTTGGGTTGTGTACTGATGCAGAATGATCAGGTAGTGTCATATAGGTCCAGGCAGTTGAAGTCGCATGAGAAGAATTACCCTACGCATGACTTGGAGTTGGCCGCGGTGGGTTTCGCTTTGGAAATGTGGTGGCATTATTTATATGGTGAACAATTTAATGTGTATTCAGATCACAAAAGTTTGAAGTATTTATTCACTTAACGTGATTTAAATATGAGACAGAGGAGATAGATGGAGTACCTGGAAGATTATGATTTTGGTCTTCATTATCGTCTAGGGAAGGCGAATGTGGTGGCTGACGCTTTGAGCAGAAAGTTACGTAATTTGGCGGCAGCTATGATTCGTTCTCAGTGGCGTCTCCAGGAAGACGTTGGTGAGTTTGAATTTTGGTGGGAAGAGGACGATGAGGATGACACTACATACTCTAGTGTTAATTGTTTGCAAGTGGTGCCAATGCTACAGACGAGAGTAATTGAAGCCCAACAGAGGGACCAGTATAATCAGAACATGAAGTATTATGTGTCTTCAGGGTAGGAGACAGAAGGTTAGAGTCTATCCACAGACAGATATTTAAAGCTGAGAGATAAGATATTTGTGCCTGATGTGGATGGGATCAAAGAAGAAGTATTTCGGGAGTTTCACCATTCTAGAGGCCAGAGGAACTAAGATGTATAAGGACTTGGGACGACAATATTGGTGGAATGGTATGAAAAATGATGTGGCGGAGTTTGTGTCTCGTTGCCTGACCTGTCAGTAGGTGAAGACCGAACACCAGAGGCCGGCTAGGTTGTTACAACCATTGCCTGTGGCACAGTGGAAGTGGGACCACATGATCATGGATTTTGTGACGGAATTGCCGAGGACCAGGAGACGGCTTAATGCAATTTGGGTAATTGTGGACCGATTGACGAAGTCGGCTCATTTTCTACCCGTGAGGAATAAAGATTCAACGGATGAGCGGTGTCAGCTCTATGTTCAGGAGATTATTCGATTGCATGGGACGCCGCTATCGATTGTGTCTGACCATGATCCGGTGTTCACGACTTAATTTTGGTAGAATTTGCAGGAGGCACTTGGGACTCAGCTATGTTTCAGTACGACGTTTCATCCGTAGACAGATGGGCAGTCTGAGCAGACGATTCAGATTTTGGAAGACATGTTGAGATCCTGTGTGCTGACGTTAGGGGGGAACTGGGAGAGCTATTTGCCATTGGTGGAGTTTGTGTATAACAATAGTTATCAGGCGAGCATTGGTATGGCTCTATATGAAGTTTTGTATAGACGACCTTGCAGATCTCCTTTGTGCTGGACTGAAGCCGGAGAACCTATGACGGTTGGTCTTGACTTGGTGAGACAAGCATCAGAGAAGATTCAAGTCATCCGATAGAGGCTTTTGACGGTCCAAAGTAGACAGAAAAGTTATGCAGATAAACGGAAGCGGCCGTTGGAGTTTCAGGTCGGTGATTTTGTATTTTTGCAGATTTCACTAAGGGAAGGTGTTGTATGTTTCGGGAAACGTGAGAAACTTTCTCCACGATATATTGGACCCTTTGAGATTGTGGCGAAGATTGGTGTGGTAGCGTATTGGTTAGCGCTTCCTTCACAATTGGCTCAGGTTCATAATGTATTTCACGTTTCTATGCTCTGGAAGTATATACCGGATCCTTCTCATGTTGTCAGTTGGGACGAATTGGACATCGAGGAGGACATGACTATTGAGAATCTGCCAGTTCAGATAGAGGACAGGCGTGAACAGGTTTTGCGTGGTAAGACCATCCCGTTAGTTCATGTTTTGTGGCGACACCGTGGAGTTGAGGAGTCCACGTAGGAGTGAGAATCGGTGATGAGAGTGAGGCACCCTTCTTTGTTTGATGGCTGAATTGTTTATTTTAAATTTCGAGAACGAAATTTTTATAAAGGTGGGAGTATGTAATACCCGGTATTTTTATTTGGCATATTTTTGTATTATTTTGGAGAAAATAAAATATTTAAAATGAGTTTAAATGTATTATTATATTTTTCACGAGTTGCTACAAGAAGTGTCTCACTTTTTTCTTTTTTAATTTTGTCTTGCAATTTTTAATTTTTTGATTAAATTTATAGTGAACCATTTTCCTCATTGTTAGGGCATTTAAGTTATCTTTTTAATGAATTAGGTAATGTATATATTTTTTGTTAACAAGTTAAAAGATTTTTTATTATTATTGTTTAAATTTTATTTTTTCATTAATTTTTTTTTACCTACTCCAACATTTATGGACGCATTTGATAGTGCAATTTTGAGTAACTTTTGATAACTTTTTGTATTTTTTTGTAAGTTGTAATTTTTGGTACGTTTAGTGAATAAAAGTAAAATTTTTAATAAAAAAGTGTAATTTTTATGTGTGTGGTAAAATTGTTACTATAACAGAACAAAAAAGTTGTAACTTCTGTGTGTTTGGTAAAATTTTTTGTTGTAGTAGAATAGAAAAATGAAAAAAAGTGAAGCTCGCTGTAATAATGATTTACTGAAAAATTGTGATTTTACCAAACAGTTAATTACTATATTAACTAAATTTTTTGTAATTTTTTATATTTTTTTCTTGCAAACGGGCTCTTTGTACTTTGGTTATTCAGGCTTATTTTGTTTATTTTATTATTATTCTTATTCCAGATGTCCTAATTTTTGTTTTTGTTTTTGTTTTTGTTTTCGTTTGTAAGTATTCATGCGCAATGTTAGCAGGTATCTCACTATTTTCTCATGGTATGATTAGATTTTAATAATTTATTTCGTATATTTATGATTTATATTTTATTATGAATGCTTTTATTTTTTGTCATAATTTATTTTGTTTTTAATTTTGTTGTGGCATGGAAATGCTATAACTAATTAAAATAATTAAAAACCTAAACTAAGGTCACGTCAAATCATTGTATATCAATTAGAGTAATTATAAATATTCCTTATTTTCATATTAAAAAGATATATTGATAAATAGTATTATAAATAAATTGAACAGTCATACTTGGTAACAGCATCCAAAATCTATGGGGCCGCAACATGCATCCTCATCGTTACAATACAATACAATCTCAATACTAGTTGAGAGTGTGGGCCACGTAAGAAGATGCACCCTATTAGAAGAAACAATTGTCGGGCACTACAAGGGATTTGTCTATTAGAGATTCCACCTGTGGGAAATAGAGAGAGAGAGGCGTTTGAAATGGTATAAAATTATATAAAATTTAAAAAATTAATGTTTATTTTTGTGTTATGAGTAAAAAATTTAAATTTTATAATTTCGTAATTCATGTTTGTAGAGATTTATAAAGATTTGTAAGATTTTATTTTATTTTATTTTGTTTTATTGAATCCTAAATGCAACTAGAAATAGAGGTGAAGTAAAGAAATAATTTCTTTTGTCTCACACCATTTCGGTAAAACAAAGAAGTATTATATATATAATATTTAATAGTTACAAAATATAATGTATTTTAAAATTGTGAAGGCACTAGATAATTTGAAACTCTATAGTTAAAGGTGCTAGCCTAAGAGTAATACTAGAATAGATGACCACTTAAAAAATATTCATCTTGCATCTAACTAAACCTGAAGACTCTTGAGAAATACTCATTTTGCACCCAATCAAACTTAAAACGGACTCATTTTGCATCTAATCAAGCCCAATGCATCTAACCAAACTCAAAGAAAATAATATTGCGATTCGTTATTCAATTACTTTCATAGTAATTTTTGTATATATAATAATTAATTACACATTTTATGTATGCTCATTTTTCAACCATTACAAATTTAGGGTGAGTACATTTGCAATCCACTTATTCTCTCTTACCTTCCGTTTTCCTTTTTTTGTTAATTGAAATTATAAAAACTAACCCTTTAATCGGAGTCTACATAAACTTTTTTTTTTTTTTAAAAAAATATCAAGATAAAAAAATGTTAAGCAAAAAAAAAAAAGAAATTATCAAACAAATTATAAGTATCATTATTCAAAAAATTTAATTTTTTATAATAGAAAATACTTTTTAAAAAAAATTAGAATTAGAATTGTTTCATTTAGTCGGTTTTATATAAACTTTCCAAAAAAAAAAAAAAAAAATCAAAATAAGTAAATTAATATATCAAAAAAATTAAACTTTAAGCAAAAGAAATTATCAAAAAAATTATAAGTATCATTATTTTGAAAATTTAATTTTTTATAGTAGAAAATATTTTTTAAAAATATCTAGAATTAAAAATATTTATCATAGTAAAGTTATTTACATGTCATAAATGGAGCTTCCTTTTTTTTTTTTTTAAATTAAAGTGCAATTGCTCACTTATCAAAAAATGTTAAAAGAAAAAAAATATTTTTGAGAAATTGTCTTAATATTTTGTACTAAAAGATATTTTTATTATAAAATAAAGGTTTCTATGCTATTATAATTATGACTTAATTTAAAGTTTTGCATAAGAGTATTCGTGGTATTATAGCTATATATAACATATGATGAAAAAGAAGAGGGATGATTAAGTAATTTCAATTAATGAAGAAGGAAAATAAAGTGTAACAAGAAAAAAGTAAAATACAAATAGGCTCACCTTAACTTTTAATATCTTACGAAAGGCTACAACAACAGACGGGATTTAAGCGAAATAAAAATTTATATAATTTTATTAAGAAAAATGAAAAATATATATTTTTTTTCTCGCTTTACATTATTTTTTTTCATCAAAACTATTGTAAAGTTAAAAAAAATTAATAAAAAAGTACAAATATGTCGTTTCTTTTATTAATAGATTTAGTGATACTCTAATATATTTCAAACGTATTACAAACCGTTTGATCCAAAAATTTTAATTTTGTTTTTCATTGTGGGTACCCAAAATTTCTAATGAATTTACCAAATTTGACCTCGCTCTCTTTAGTTGAGGTTTAAGCCCCTAGTTGGGTATGAATTAGATTTATTGGAACTTGGGATGGATATTTAAGTCGAAATGAAGCAACAATTTTAACTGCAACCAGACTTGTAACGCTTTCAGTTTTGCTACCTACCTCCTTACAAATATGCATACACTTTTTCTTAAAAGCCATATTTTCCATTCTCTCTCCCTTCATTTTATTTTTTAAGAAATATATATATATATATATATAATCTAAATTAAATTGTAAATACTTTGATTAAGCGTTCGTTTGGCATGTAAAATTTTATTGAAAATTTTTAAAATTTTTTAAAAGTTATTCGCTTTTTATTTCACTACACGAATTAAGAACTTACAATTTATCTCACTTTTTATCATTTTATTTCATTTTTATCACTTTAAACACATCCTAAAATAAATTAATGGCATCAATATCAAATTCTTTTAAGATACTTTTTAAAATAAAATAAAAAATAATTCTAAAAGGTACTCTATTTAACATTATTATTATACGTTAATCTTTTAAATTAATATTATGAAAAGTAAATAATAAAAATATATAGAAATATCTTTCAAAAAGATGACAGAAAAGTCATCATGGAAATGTTAATTGGAAAAACAACCCAAGAGAAAAGATAAAAGCTCATTAAATAAAAATTGTATTTTTTTTTTTTTTATAATAAATGCTTTCATAGGAATTTAAGTAGCGATTAATTTGTTAAAAATTAAATTTTTTTTTTAAAAATTTTTAAAACTTTTTAACATATTTTGGTCACCCCATATTTCGTGAATTTTTTTACAAATTTTGATATACATCTACATATTTCAATAAATTTTTATAAAGTCTAATATTTTTTTTATAAACTTTAATAATTTTTTAACAAATTTCAACAATTCACATAAATCCACGAGAATGAATCAAAAAAATCGCTTATATGTTTTCTCTTTCAAATTTTTTCACGTAAAAGTCAAAAAATTTAATAATTTTTAAAAACATTTTGATATAAATCTGTAAAGACAAACCTAAAAAAGTAGTTTTCACAATTTTTTCTCTAATTTTTGGTCACAAAAATTTAAAAATTACATTATTTATCTCTAAAAAAAATATAATTTATATTGAAAACATCAAAAATTAACAATTATTTTAAATCATATATATATATATATATTTTTTTTTATCACTCCGCTACCTTAATGCCACAGCGGAGGACTCGGCATGGAGGACAAGTGTGTGAATACGGCGAATCCGCAAGGTTAATACGGTCAAGCAAAATCGCTCCATGCCTTTTGGGGAAAAAAAAACAAAGAAAATCGTCCACCTCCGCCAGCCTGGATCTTTCGGGACTTTCTTTTTTTTTTTTTTAAGACAATTTTTCTTCTTACATAGAAAAAATAAAAAATAAAAAATAAAAAATGTCTTAAAAAAATAAATAAAAATATTACTCAATCCCTTCCTTGGGCCTTGACTATAATATTATTAAAATACTCTATCTCCCTCTCTAGTTTTACGCCGGATGGCAGTGAAACCGCCCAATCGTCCCCATTATAACCCTCCACCTGCTCCTCACCACCCCACTCTCTCTCTCTCTCTCTCTCTCTCTCTGTGCAACTAGCTAGCGTCCATTTCCTGCTACCCCTTCTCTTTTAACACATTCGGCTTCAACTTGAGCTTGCATGTGCTATCTCACTCCTTCAAAGTATCTACTAGATCGTTCTTTACTGGCAAGTTCTTGAAGCAACTGTTTGATTCACTAGAATTCCGGGTGTATGTATACACGCACGCACGTATATATGTCACATTTGTGTTCTATCGAAGTTCTGAACCATCGTTTTGATTAGTGGGATGGAGAGATCAATTGGTAACCGATGATGAACAGGTACTTCTTTCAGCTGCATGGAGTTCGGTCTTAGATCATTTCTGCTATTTAGACCCAGCTGGAAATGTGATGTGGGTCTGCGTTTCTGTTCTTCTTCAGGTGTTCGAACGGAGTAGGATTGAGAATTGAAAGAATTTAACGGAATTTTTATATATAAACGTATATATATATAATATATATTTTGTAGGGCACGGGATAATAGTAACTGGCTATCGTTTTCCCTGTCGCCAATGGAGATGATTCGTTCATCTTCACAGTCTCAGATGCTGGAATCGACGATGAAGCTCATGCCTCTCGGCGGCTCATCCGCTGATTATCAGCACTTCTACTTCGCCGACAACTTCTATGCAAACAGTACTTTCTCCATTTATTTTCTTTTCCTTCGCTTTACATACGTATAAATCATTAAATCCGCTTAGATAACTAGTTCTGAATCTGAATTTTTTTTGAGTCGGTTCTCGGGGAATTACGTCAAATTAATCTTTCTGTTTGGTTGCTGAGAAAAGGAGGAACGCGACAAAAAAAGTGAGACTGATCCTAATGTCAGCCTGCGCCATTTCGTAGTTGTGTGTCGGCTTTACTTGACTGGAAATTTTGGTCATCTTCGGGCCTACAGCACAAATTTGACACAAAATCCTGGATTTGTTTTTCTATTCTCGCATTTTCTCAGCTACCAACGGGCCCCAATTTTACAACAATGGGTTTATTTTATTGTAAAATTTTAATTGATATGTACAGATTCAGGTTGGGAAAATACAAAGGCTCAAGGTCTCTATGCGGGAGGCAATCAAGTGAAAGAAATCGCTGGACAAAGCATCGGTGATTCGTCCATTCTCACAAGCTTCATGGATTCACATATCCAACAACAGTCAGCACCAAAGCTGGAAGACTTTCTTGGTGGCGATTCGGCGCTGGTTCGATACTCCGATAGCCAAACGGAGACCCAGGACTCGTCCCTCACTCACATCTATGACCAGGGTGCTTCAGCCTACTTTAATGACCACCATGATTTCAAAGCAATCCCGGCCACGGCTGGGATCCAAGCGTTTTCTACCAACTCGGGCTCGGAAGTTGATGACTCGGTTTCTGTGGCCAGGGCTCAGCTCACTTCCGGCGATTTCGCGGGACAGTCCACTGAGTCAGGGAGCGAGTTGGCCTTCTCGCAGTGCCCAACTGGTGCTTTGTCGCTGGGTGTTAACCCTTGCAGCTCCGAGAAGGCTATCGTTTCACTTGATTCGGATAGTGGTAAGAAGATTTCTGATACATTTGGGCAGAGAACTTCGATTTACAGAGGAGTCACTCGGTACTTTCTCTCTGTCTCTCTCTCTCTTCTCCTTTGTTATGCATGTTGCATATTTGTATTGGTGTTTGTTATTTGTTTTTTTCATTTTTTGTACCATCCGAATGCTTTTAAAAAAGGGCCTTCTGGGTTGACGCAGGCACAGATGGACGGGAAGATACGAAGCGCATCTATGGGACAATAGCTGTAGAAGAGAGGGTCAGGCCAGAAAGGGACGTCAAGGTCTCCCCCCC
>JAVXUM010000023.1:18317143-18339018 GCA_035590655.1 Pouteria glomerata
GGATCAAACGGTGTTTGGTTGATAAAAATTTAATAAAAAAAT
This sequence comes from Pouteria glomerata, assembly GCA_035590655.1. Taxonomy (NCBI): domain Eukaryota; kingdom Viridiplantae; phylum Streptophyta; class Magnoliopsida; order Ericales; family Sapotaceae; genus Pouteria; species Pouteria glomerata. The sequence continues at coordinate 18,317,186 of JAVXUM010000023.1, forward strand.
ATAATAAAATTATAAAAATTTAATATAAAAATAATATGTAATAAAATTTAATTAAAAAAATATAAAAAAATCAATAAATTTTAGTCACTTTTAGGGGTCGTTTGGCATATTAAATTTCTCTGAAAAATTTTAAAAAACTCTCAAAATATTAAAATTTCTCTAACACTTTTTACACATTCACACTTATTATAATTCTAAAAAAAATTACATAACTTGAGTTTGATTAAAAGAATAGCTGAACTTTTTTTTTTTTTTACGTGACCACCGTCATCCCGACTACCAAATAAGACCCATATTTTATATTTTTTTAATTAATTTGAAATTCGTTCTGACGGAAATGATTCCTGCATTCCGACCGATTCCCCGCTGAAGTAACTCGTTCTGACGAGATGTATTAATAGCGTTCCGACGTGAACTCTTCGTTAATAAAATCGGAATAAGCCTGAACCGTCTGGACGCGTGATGCGTTACGTCCGGACAAGATGCTTGCGTTGGAACCATTCCACTAACGCTAACGGGTGTCGGTTAGGAAAAGCAACCCACAGGAAGGCAGTTGTAAGGACTGTTGTGCATATGTCACATGTGCCAGGAACCATTCCACTAGCGTTCCGACGAGATGTAAGATGGTCAGAACGGTTTTTTATTATTCCTTACTAAAAATTGCGGTTTGAAATAATTATGCCAAACACCCAAAATTTTACAACACTACAAATTTCGTTACTTTTCGTTGTTTTTCGCCACACCAAACACCTTCTTAATTAACCAGACACCATTTAAATTAGTATTTTTAATTAGGTATCATTTGAAAATTTAAATTTTAGTAATTTTTATTTTTATCAAAAAATAATTAGTTATAATTTTTAGTATGTTTGTTATAATAAGGAATATTTTTTAAAAATTTTGAGTGTTTGGTAAAATTTTTAGTAATTATTAATAACTTTTAATAATTTTTAATAACTTTTGGTAACTTTTGAGTTTAGAAGTTCCTGTAACTTAGTAGAAAAATGAAGAAAATTGATAGTTTATCATTACTCAAAAATAAAAAATATACCTCCAAACTGCCCCTTAGTGATCATAAAAATTAAATATCAATAGAAAAAAAAATTACAATAAAATTAGAAAAATAATAAATATATTTTTATTAACTTTTCTCATTATTCATTACTCTTTTTTATTAAAATTATCGTGAAGTGGAAAAATTAATAAGGAAGTGTAAATATAATCACCTTAAGATTATTAAAAATAATTATAGCAATATAATAAAATTTACGAAAACAATTTAAAAACATTAAAAATATCCCAACAAAAATTGATATTTTTAACCGTGCATTAAACTTGATAATTTTAGTTGACCATACGTAGCTTTCACCATATTATGTTCGTCAGTATATACATATATGTATATAGTCATTAATAAATACATATAAATGTGTATATATATACAACTAACTCGAGCTTTTCTCATAGTGTATTTATTGTTATATATGCTTATATTATTTTTTTAATTAAGAAATTTTATTAAAAAAATAAGCTTAATTGTTTACTAAACAATTTGTTGGTATCCATAATTTTAAATATTATATTTTTTTAACTTTAAATCAACATTTATGTGAGATCTACCTAGTATTAAAGAGAGCAGTAGACATGCGAAGAAGGCATCCATCCTTCTTTCCTCCCGCAATAATACTGCAAATTAAGAGGGTGTTTGGAATGCCAAAACACTTCAAAAAACTCTGAAAAATTTCAAAATTCTCTATTACTTTTTACACATTCATATTTATTATAACTCTAGAAAAAATTACATAACTCGAGTTCGATTAATCGAATGACTGTAATTTTTTTTTAATGTGATCACCGTTATCCAAGCTATCAAACAAGACCTATTGTCAATATTTTTTGAAGAAATTTGAAAATCGTTCTGACGAATTTCAGAACCGTTCCGAAGAATTTCTCTGCAAAAGTTAATATTTTTCACTATTCATCTCTGAAAAACGTAGTTTGTCACCAAACACCTAAATATTACTTAAACTACATTTTTTACTGTTTTTCGTTGTTTTTTGTTATTCCAAACACCCCCTTATATAATTTTATATAACTCCAAATCATGTAGCATTTAATGATACCAGTTACTACCACAATTAAATAGTCAAATCAATATAGAGCACGTCATTTTTTCACACTATAAATATCATAAATATAGTCAAGGTATTGGTTCTCTTCTCCTTCTCTTGATCTCTCTTCCCTCTTCTCTCTCTCTTCCTCTATTATTTTTTTTACATATACAAGATTATCATGAATAGTGATAACTGAATTAAGTATCGATTGATTCTTGGTCGGAGACAATCTTGGACTACTTTATTTACAGGTTTGCATAAAAAAGGGATCCTCAGAAATATAAGAGAAGGGAGACCATGAAAGAAGGGGACTAAAAATTTTCCAAATAGTATTATTAATTAAAAGTAATTATCGGCCAGGCAGGCAGGCAGGCATGCATGCATGAGCAAGATTGATTGCAAATAAGCTAAACCCACAATTTTTAATGCGTAACTGAACTAATTTAAGATAGGGATGAAAATTGAAGTTATTTTAGGTAATGTTGGATATGACATAAGAATTTTATAAGTAAAAAAATTGTAAGAGTTATTAATATTCCATAACAATTTCATGATATTTATATTTATGTTGAGAGAGTAAATATTATTGTATTATGTTTGAAATACGTTACTTAAGAGAGAAAAGTAAAAGGATGTTTCCATAGTGATGAAGAAAAAGGTATAATTTTTTTTATTATTCTCCATTACCCACCATACCCACCAGTAACAATTTATTCCATAAAAGGGTAATTGTTACACCTAATTAATGTAATTGTTACCCAACTTCTAAAATTAATGTAATGAAGTACAAAAATTATGCTAATAAAATTACCTCCTATTATTCCCAAAAAAAAAACATAACCTTAATGGTAAGTAAAGAATAAGAAAGGCTAGTCCTTGTCATATGAAAAACAATATAGAATTTTTATCAAAATTTATTGTGAAAAGAATATAGTAATGACATTTGAGTAACAAATGCACATATTAGTGGATCATTGTTTTAGAAATAGTAAATTCGTATATAGATAGACCCAAGTAATTAAGGGAATTATCCCTTGATTTGGGAAATTACTCAAATATTTTATTGATTTTACTCTTATTTACTTATAAATTTTAATTTTGTCCTATTATTATTAAATTTTTATTTTTATTATTTTTTTAATTTGTATTTTTATTAACCTTAGAAATATAATTTTATTCTCACTAATTATAAATCTTTAAGTCCACACTGACTACAATTCTGTTAATGAATTTTGATAAGGTAATAATAATAATATTATTGATGTTGAATTAGTTATCCTTATAACGAATAAAGTAATGTGAATATACAATAGGAGAAGATTGGTCGTTCAGTGGGTGAACTAAACCTGTTAAAGTTTTACTTTAATACTTGTATGGATATACATGCACGCATGCACGAACAAACCAAAGGTCACTAGACCACCAACCTCACCAATGCTCGTTTTCAGTTAGAGAAGTACGTTTAACAGAATTCTCCGATGTTCATCAAAAGTCCCTCAAGTCACAGTCAAAAAGGAAAAAAAAAAAAAAAAAATGTAAATGTCATTCATGATTAATCAAAAGGTTTTCTATTACTTTCTTGACTGAACAAGCACTTTATTATAGACTCTGAAGCACTTGCATCTTTTAAGGGACCAAAAGTCTACGCCATCGTTCAAAAATTTCGCATCCGTTTATGTACTGTTTATGTGACAGTAACGATGGCTGTAAAAAAAAAAACATAAATAATGTGAAAATCGTATGAATTTTTTAGAACGATGGCTGTAATCTTACCTTTAAGGAACACACTCTTTTTATCTTTTCTCCAAGTAATCAAGTTAAAGGAGAGTAAGCACTGGACTTCTCAACATGAGGGCAAAGTAACAAAATTCTCTAAAATTTTTAATTTCTTTTATATATTCACGAAATTTTGATAAAAATTTAACAATTAGATTAAATCATAAAAAAATAAAAATATCGCGATAACTTGTTAATAACAACGAATCTCGCAAAACTATCTAATCTCTCGCCACTCCAAACTTGCCTTTTTGTACTTGTATTTTGTACGCATTATTAAAAATCTAAATTATCTAATAGTATAAATGCACTAATAATTAAGTACAAACTAAAGAATTCAAAAAAAAAAAAAAAATTAGCTACGACACTTGAATCGAAACGATACCTTAAAACTCTCTACATTTTTCATTAACAGGAATATTTTTAATTTCTTTTACTTTAATTAAAAGTAATTATATATATAAGATATATAATGATATCTTAGACTTATTTTTAATTATTAACAATTTATGTATACATATATATGATATAATATAACACGTGTATATACATATTTTTTGATATTTCAATTGGTTATGTTCAAATTATTGAATAAGTGAACCATTCGAACAAAATATTAACACTACAAAATTAATTTTTGACTCTATATTTGTTTGTTACTTGCTTGATAAATTAATTTGTGCCTTTATAACCTAATTTTATTAAATAAAATATATTATATCATTATAAAATTTTACAACTACACATATATTGTGTAGTAATATAAACAATTATACTTGTTTATTTATAAAAATAATTTTTATAATACTTTTTAAACTTACATAAAATAATCATCTATATTTGCACATGTATATAAAAAATTGTAGGTTATTTTTTTGACTCGTTATTTTTGCATAGAATTTAATGAATAATTTTTTATCTATGTAATTACAGTTCAAGACATAGTAAAAAAATTACTCAATAAATAATGTTATGACTTTAACAAAATTAATGAGATATATTTCGTCGAATTATTTTCAAATTATTCTTGATTTTTTAAACAAATTTAGGTGTCATACCAAGATTTTTTATACTTTTTTTTGAACTAGCTCGAATAATTCTCGAATTACGAATTTTTCACCCTATCGAATAATTTTTGAATCCCAAATTTGTTACTATGCATGAGAGAAACTTCTAGAGGAAAAAGTGTGGGTATATATTTATTAATAAAATTATACGGAGCATATTAGTAAAATTATTAAACAAAATAGAATTAATTGCATTTTATTGCTTTGGGATTTGTCCTAAAACATATGATTCCCTTTAGTTTAAAAGTCAATGAAATAATTTTTTTGTAATTTAGAATAAAATATAAAATCAACAAAAATCTTTTAAATTGAAGTAAATGTGTCACGTGAATCAAAATTAGTTAGAGGAAAACAATTTAACCAAAAATTGATAAATAAAAACCTATCTTTAAATTTTTACCAGATTCAATACAAAATTTATAGACAAATTTGCCTATATTTTTTTTTAATGATATTTTTTTTTCACAATTACGTAAGTTTAATTAAATTCAATAGATTTTATCAAGTTTATATTTTAATTAATCTAAATTATTAGTGAGTTATATGTTAATTTTTAAATAAGAGAGAAGGGTTAGGTATTTTTGAATCACATCTTGTGTAAGAGAATAAGATGGAATTAACTTTATGAAATAAAAAATTAGAAGATTCATTGTGGTTGTGGGTCCGCCCCTTTCAACACAAGACTAGATATAGGTGATCTTCACTTCACCAATTGACTTCCACTTTCCTGTTTCTACTTGGATTTGGTCATCCAATTGTTCAAGGTGGGGCACCAACCGAGAGAGATAGATGGATATGGTTTGGATGATGATAACTAATAATGTGGGTTAGTTGGAGTTTTGCCCCATCACCCGATCCATTTAGTTGTTTCAACTGACGGTCATCCTGGGGCTCAGGATTTACTTCAAAAAAAAAAAAAAAAGTTAGAGAAAAATAAAAGAGGTGGCTTTGGCGAGAGAATTAATTAAAGTCGGCAAACAATGCGAGGAGACATGAACATACGGACGGAGACATGAACACACACGGAAACACAAAAATAAAAAAATAAAAAAAATTCGCGCAACCAAATGTAAGACTTGAAGATTTCACTCAAGGGCGGATTTAAGATACTGACTAAGGCGGCATTGAATACCAAAAAATAAGATAACGAATTACGTCGAGATTAAGAATAAAATAGAAACAACGTTTTTAAAAAAAAAAAATTATTTTTAAATATAAAATCAACGAATGTACTTTTCACAATTTAATAGTTTAACTACTCTCTTCCCTTTAAGAATACTTAAGATTTATTAAGTATGTCCTTCATTACAAAAAATAATAATAATTATTATTAATTTTATTATTTATAATATTTCTTATGTTACATGTTATATTTATTAATATTATGCTTAAAAGTGTTTAATAGTATAATAAAAAAATACATTTTAATTCGCAAAAAATGCTTGAATTTAATGCTTGTAAATTACTTTTATGTTCAAAATTTTTGAATTAATTTTAATTTTTTTAATAAGATCAAAATATCATAATTTTAAATTAATTTATTTTTTAATAAAGTTTAAATATTACGAGCATCTTAGTAATTTTGCATCCAAAAATAAGGGGGTCACTTGTCTTTCTTTGCCTCCATCTGGCTCTGCCCCTGGCTCCACTATTTACGGTTCAAGTTAAAGTTGCATATAGAACTTAATGAAAAGCTTAATCTAAAAGAGATGGATCCTCAATTGTAAAATCTTAAGTAAAACTTGCAGAGTTTGAAGTAAAATTTGTATAATTTTGAGTAAATGTTGAACATGCAACCTAATATAAAACTTGATGCAAAGAAAAAAATTATCAATTGCGCTACTTCTATTAAAAGTTGCCTGAATGTAAGTAAAAATTGCACGAACAATTATAAAACTTGTAGCAAGGGAAATAAAATCATAAGTAAACATAACACAATCTTAAGGAAAAAATTGCCTAATCTTAAGTAAGAGTTGCACCAGCTAATGTGAAACCTGAAGCAAATGAAATGTAATTATTTACACAATCTTAAAAAATAAAAAAAATAAAAATAAAAAATAAAAGTTGCTTAATTTTAAGTAAAAGTTGTGCAACTTGATGTAAAATTGGCAAATTCTAAACTTGTTTGATGAGGGAGATTTATGTGTCTTGTTGAAATGACAAAAAAACCCCTCAGCGACATCAAAAGAGCCTCAGAGAAGGGCAACTTGGCCTTCTGAGCTAGTAGGTCAAACAACACTTGGGTCGAGCTCCCCAGGTCGAGCATTGGCAGCAATCTTAAGATCCACACTTACATTGTCGTAACAAAATCATTGTGAATTGGGTTAGAGGCTTCCCGATTGATACAAATTTTACATTTTCCTTATCTAGATAAGGAAATCTCAATGAATCAAAGAAAGAATCCAATTCAATTCTAATCACAACTTAATAACAATTGTATATAAATAAAGGTGAGTTTCTAATGTCAGGTATGTAACTTTTATCTTTGTCATTACTCTGTTAAATTTATTTATCATTGTAGTTGCTAATTTAACCATTGGAGGGTCTTTGCCAGACATCACAAAGGAGTCATCAACTTGTAGGTTCCGAGTCGAAGTTTAGATCAGGGTTATATAATTTTACCATCATCAGTTGACACTATCTATGGAAATTGAGTTTTTTTTTCCTTGACCTTCATGGTCCTAACTAGATCCAAAGCACAAATCCAGTAGAGTCAATCAACAACTGTGATAGAGAATCAGAATCAAGGGAACGAGAGGACCACTGTAATGGAGAGGCAATTAATATTTGAGGATATGGTATTAACCATGTAAGCCTTAATGGCACAAAATAAGGTCTTTATAGAGCGAGTTGAGCGCCTGGGGCCTGTACATCTTCTACCACCACTGCAACAGGATTCGCCAGCCAACGGAGCAGGCAATGGAGGAATGGTTCACAATGATGGAGATTGAGTGATTGAGGGAGAGAACATCGGATAGTTTGATCTTTGCTATAGGAATGGCATAACTATAGAAGTACACAGGGAAATTGCACTATGCCGCCCTGGAATTAATATAGAGAATACAGAGAATGTTGCGGTTGAGCAAAAAATCAATGCCATATAAGCCCAGGTGGATGGGGTTATGGTAGCAGTTCAAGCCTCTACTGCCGTTGATGATCTTGTTGATAGGACTGGAACCCCATTCACTCCTGTTATGATGGATTGTCCCTTATTCTCTAAGTTCAAGATGCCAATGGTAGAGCAGTATGACGGTTCTCAAGACCCATTAGGCCATCTAGATACGTATAACTCTGCGATATACTTTCATGCCGTGCTAGATGAGATCAAGTGCCAAGCTTTCTCTATCACCTTGAAAGGCCCAGCACGTGCTTGGTTTAACAGAATCAAGGCTAATACAGTGGAGAACTTTAAGCAACTCGATAAGCTATTTACTTCATACTTTATAGATGGACAAAGACAAAGAAAACCTACCACTCTTTTTTGTTGGTCAAATGAGAGAAGGACAAGTTTCTTAGGGAGTTTTTCAATCAGTTCAATAAAAAAATGCTGGAGAATAACGAAGTTGATGAGAATGTGACCCTCACGACTTTTATTAGTGGCTTGAACCCTGGTCGATTTGCCTTCTCCTAGCTAAGAACCTGCTAGTGACCATGGCCAAACTAATGTCCAGAGCTCAGAAGCATATAAATGCAGAGGAAGTGATGAAAACCCAGTGGTATATCGAGATGACCTCTTATCTACAAAAGAAGAGGCAGGGCGATCCCAAGAATGACAGAAGATCGAAGCTACCTAGAACCTCTGAGTCAAGAGGTCAGATGGGTAATAGAAGGGATAGGTTTGTAAGGTTAACCAAGGAATTTACTCGTCCAAATTCACGGACAAAATTGGTTTTTTATGTAATCAAGAATGATCTAGATTTTAAATTACTGAAGGAGTTGAAGGCCCATCCCAAATCAAGGAATAAATCCAAGTATTACTTATACCATAAAGATCATAGCGTACGACATGGAAAAATGCTTTGACCTGAAGAGATTAGTTGAAGAATTGATTAGGAAAAAAAAGTATAATGGGTTCGTTGCTAAGTAACGACAAGATAGGTGTGATGACAAAAGGAGTCTGCCTAAGAGAAATTCACCCAGTAGGAGCCTTGATAGGGGGCAACAAGGTTAGTGGTCCTTGGGAAAGATCAAGGTCATATCAGAAGGGTTCACAGGGGGAGGCAATTCCTCCTCAGCTTGAAAAAAGAATGTCTAAGAGCTTAAGAGGGATCAAGAGATGTTATCTGCTGAGTAGTTGATCAATAAGGCAAAAATAGAATCAATGACGATTACTTTTACCAAGGACGAGGCCTCGAAATTGAGCCACCTATTTGACAACCCTCTAATCATATCAATCATTGTGGCCAACTTTCAGATATAGAAAATCTTGATCAACAGCTAGAGCTCTGTTAACATCCTCTATTAGAGGGTGTTTAAGAATATAGAGATCAAAAAAGAGAAGTTGTGATTGGTCCATTTGTTGCTGATCGGTTTCACACGAGATCGTATAGAGTCGATCGACTCCTCTACTCTTTCGGTTACCCTAGGGACTAACCTAAGCAGGCAACCAAGATAGTAAATTTTTTTGTAGTCAACTGTCCCTCAACTTACAATGCCATCTTTGGTAGGGGAGCTCTAAACCAGTTCAGAGCAGTTACATTGGCCTATAACCTCCGTCTCAAGTTTCCTACTAATCGAGGGGTTAGTTGTGTAAAGAGAAATCCGAGGACAGTAAAAGAATGCTATATGTCTTCTCTTAAAGGAGATACCAATTGAGAGGTCGTAGTCTAAAGGAGCTGGAAATCAGGGGTAAAGAAGAAGTGAAAAGAGAAGCCGAGAGATGATTTGAAGGAGATTACAGTAGGAGATCCAAGTTGAAAAAACTATCAAGATAGGGGTCGCTACCATCAAACAGCAGAAGAGAAGCTCAAGTAGATTTTAAGGTAGAACTTAGACGTATTTGTTTAGTCCTATGAGGATAAGCCCAACATCAACACCAAGGTAATGACCCACTATTAGAACATTTCTTCAAGAGCTCGGCCAATAAAACAGAAGAAAAGATTCTTCGCCCTAGAGTGAAATGAATAAACAGTAGAGAAAGTAGAGAAACTACTTAAGGCTAAATTCATCAAGGAGGTACACTACCCTACTTATCTGTCTGATATGGTTATGATCAAGAAATCTAACGAAATAATGGAAGTGTGCTTGAATTTTTTAGATCTGAATAAAACTTGTCCTAAGGGTAGTTTCTCCTTTCCTGCATTGAGCAGTTAGTAAATTCAACTACCAGTCATCAGGTACTTTCTTTTATGGATGTCTTTTTAGGTTACAATCAAATCTAGATGGTTGAATAAGACTAAGAGCACACAGCTTTCATCATTGACCGAGGCCGGTACTATTATGAGGTCATGCCGTTTGGTCTAAAAAATGTTGGGGCCACATACTAGCAATTGGTGAACTTAATTTTTAAATCTCAAATCAGTCAGAATATGGAAGTCTATGTTGATGATATGCTAGTGAAGAGTAAATAGGCGACCGATCATGTGACAGATCTGGAAGAGACATTTAATACCCTCAAAAGGTTTTGAATGAAGTTGAATCCAGCAAAATGTGCTTTTCGAGTTACCTTCAAAAATTTTCTCGATTTTATAGTATCTAGCCGAGATATTGAAGCGAACCCAGAAAAGGTCCAGGCAATCCTAGAAATACAGCCCCCCCAGTTAACTAAAGAAGTACTGAGGTTAGCAGGTTGCATTGTCACCCTTAACAGGTTCATCTCAAGATCTTTAGACAAGTATTTTCCATTATTCAAGATCTTAAAGAAAGCTTTCGAGTGGACTATTGAATGCAAAGAGGCTTTCTAGCAGTAGAAGTACTACTTAGGATAGTTTCTCTACTTAGCAGGACCACCATTGGAAAGGAGTTCTACTTCTATTAAGCGGTTTCTACTACGGTAGTTAATTTGACGTTGGTAAAAGAAAAAAAACGGGTGAAAAAGGTAGTATACTACACCTGCCAATCTCTTCGAGGGATGAAAGAATGATACCCGAAGATGAAATTACTTACTTTTGCTTTGAGGGTATACTTTCAAACTCATACCATAGTAGTTCTGATTGATAAACCCCTAAAGGGCATCCTTCATAAACTTGAGACATTAGGAAGGCTAGTTAAATGGTTGATTGAACTTAGGTAATTTGACATCTAATATCAACCAAGACTAGCTATCAAGAGACAAGCAATAGCTGACTTTATTTTTGAATTTATGGCTACGACTGATACTCGCCCAGAGGAAGGCACCTTAGAGTATACCTAGATTTTGAATATGGATAGCTCATCAACTCCGGAGACAAGTGGGGTAGGTATTGTGCTAATCTCCCTTAAAGGTTATAAAATTAAGTATGCTTTGCGTTATAGTTTCTCAGCTTTTAACAACGAGGCTAAATATGAAACTCTAATTATTGGCCTTCAAATAACTCATATAGAATGAGGACAAATCAGATAATTATACGAAACAATTCCCAGCTAGTGGTAGAGCAAATACATGGAGAATATGAAGTTAGGGGAAAAAGTATGATGAAGTACGACCAAATAGCTAGAGACTTAAGTAGAAGGTTTTTCAAGGTAGCACTAGAGAGAGTTCCTAGAACATATAATGAGGAGGCCTATTGACTTGCCAGAATAGTTTCTTTAAAGGAAGTAGATCCAGCTATATCAATGAAGATACTCGATTCTCTATGCATCTAGACACTAAAAGTACAACAGGTTAATGTTGAGGCTTTGTGGGCTAAGCCGATCAAAGATTATTTGAAGAAAGAATTTCTTCCCAAGGATCTAAATAAACAAATGAGAATGCAGTATCGAGCTATGGGGTATATGTTGATTGATGGCATTCTTTATCGAAGGATTCATACTATGTCATTGCTCCGATGTGCAAATGAATAGGAGGTAAACTATATCATAAGAAAAATCTATAAAAGGGGTTTGCAAGAATCACTAAGAATGGAAGTTATTAGCCAAGAAGGTCTTACGAGCGGCGTATTACTAGCCGACCATAGAGAATGATGCATAGAGTCTGGTAAGGAAATATGACACGCATTAGAGATTTTTCAATATTCCAAGACTACCAATCCAGGAGCTGACTCTAACCTAGAGCCCTTGGCTCTTTGCTTAGCAGAGAATTGACATTGTTAGCCCCCTTCTCGTGGGTAAAGGCGAAAGAAAGTTCATTATGGTATCGATTGATTATTTTACCAAATGGGTTGAAGTCGAAGCTTTGCTGAGCATAATCAAGCAGAATATGAAGAAGTTCTTATAGGAGGGAATTATATGCAAGTTTGGAATTCTAAAGGTTGTAGTGACAGATAATGGGAAACAGTTCGAAGGGCATCAATTTAATAGGGTTTATGAGCAACTCGGTATTAGCCACCACTATGTATCTATTGAGCATCCCCAGGCCAATGGCTAAGTAGAGGTAATTAATAGATCTCTACTGAAGATCATTAAGAACAGGCTTGAAAGAGCAAAATGACTATGAGATGATGAGCTATCAAGGATATTATGGGCCTATATGACGACCGAGTGGACTTTAATCAGACACACCTCGTTCTCTTTTGCTTTCGGCATAGAGACAGTGATTTTAGTAGAGATTGGTCTGCCTAGCCTGAGGGTTGAGCTCTACGATCTTGAAACAAATAAGGAAACATTATAGGTTGACCTAAACCTGCCGGAGGAAAAAAAGGCTGTGAACAACTGTCCAATTGGTAGTCTACAAGCAAAAGATGAAGCAATATCATAGAAGGAGGGTCAGGACAAAAACTTCAAGGTTAGAGACTTGGTCCTTAAAAGGGTGAGTTAGTCAAGAAAAGATGCTCGGGAAAGAAAGCTCGTATCGATATGGAAAGGACCCTACATGATAGCTTATTATACAAGAAAATGAACCTATTAGCATAAAGATCTCAACAGGGAGACCCTATCTCATCTGTGGTATAAAGAGCATTTAAAAATTTATTATGTTTAAACATTCATGAATTTTTTCTTTTAGGACTATATTCTTTATTCTTTGACAATTAATAAAGTTTTTCAGGAAGTTTTTAATACACAATTTGTTTTCTCTTCCGGATCGATAAGACTACATCGATAGGTCAATCAATCCAAGAGCAACTGATCGATCAGAAAATATCTACTAGGTCAAGAAAGCCTAAGAGGCAAATTGATAGCTCGGTCAACCTAAGATAGGTCGACCGACAATAGAGAAAAGCACCTGCTAGCCTAAGAGAATCGAAGAGATAGATCGACAGTTTGGTTGGTCTGAGAGAGGCCGATCGATAGAGAAAAACACTTACTAGGCTAAGAGATCTTTAGAGGTGGATCGACAGATTAGTTGGTCTGAGGATGATTGATTAGTAGAAGAATCGCATGTTAGGTCTAGAGAAGTTAAAAGGTCGATCGATAGATCAATCGGCCTGAAAGTGATCGACCGATAGAAGAATTGCCTATTTGGCTGAGAGTACCTAAAGGGCTGATTGGCAGATCGATTTGCTCAACAGTAGCCAACCGAACAAGATAGTGCCTACTAGGCCTAGAGCGCATAAGAGACTGATCGATAGATTAGTTAGCCCAAAAGTGGCCAACTAACCAGGAAAGAGTTTGCTAAGGCCGAAAATGCCTAAGAGATTAAGAGATGCATCAAACTTATTATCGATTACTGCTTGATTGGACAAAAATGTTATAGCATTGATTAAGTCTTATTATGATCAGGTAACTTAAATAATTTAATCATTTATTTAACCTTTGCAACTTGGTGAAAACGAAATTACTATGCACAAAGATGATTGCAAACAATGCTAATAGAAAAAAAGAAAGAAGATAAAAAGTATTATAAACTGACAAAATTATCAGTTACATTTGCAGATATAGATGATCGACTTTCAAAAAAAAAAAATAACAACAATATTTTTACAACAACAAAAGCGTAGAAAGGCAAACTACAAAATTCAAGGCAGAAGGATGAGATTAATTTTGAGTGTCATCGCCCTAGCCAGATTGAAGTTTAGTGACTTGGCCCTGATATTCTTGCTTGCCAAAATCGGTGGCCTTGGCTCCTCAAAGTCATCTTTAAAAGCCCCAGACAATGAGTCTTAAACTTTATTACTCTCCTTAAAGTCCTCGATTATATTGGCCTTCTATGCCTCAATCTGGCCTTGGAGCTCTTCCAACCGCTCAATCTTTTTGGTAGCCAGGTCGAGAGTCTGCTCCTTCAGATTTAACTCCACTATGAGTGCATTGGTGAGGCCTTTGGCTCTGGAGATTGGCTTATCACAAACATTGAAGGTTTTGGTTAAATTTACCTTAACCACGCAAGCCTCTTCTAGCCCGGCCTCCAATGAAAATACCTTGGAAAGAAGATGCTCAGTCTTCTTGTTTTCCTACTTAGAGTCTTGGTTTCTCTCAAGGCACTGACTACCAAGCTCAAAAGTCCAAAATATGATTTGAAATAACAAATCAAAAATAGATAATAAAGAAATAATTGTACTTTATTCAAAAAGAAGAACACAACGTAATACCTTCGCCAAGTCAAAAGCCACACTCTTAGCAAGCTTGAACAAAGGAATATCCTTAGCTCACGCCAAGTCATTCCATATGATAATAGCCTTCATTCTTTTGATAGTAAGCCCCACACAGTCCACTATGTTATGTGGTCTACTGGGCTGAAAAGATGAAGAGGACATTCCTACAATACTAGACAAATCACTAGAAAGGGTAGAGAAAGGGATCAGATGCTCTAGTAATAGTTGTAGGAGCCTCAGAGTCAGGACCTCAGAAAGAAAGTTAGAGATCAGCTCCTTGTCCTAAGGGTTGGCTTTAGGGACCCTCTCTTGGGGTGAGCTAGTCTCAGCCAGCTTTTGCCTCTTATGGAGCCTAGATTCTGACCTAGAGTATGGCGTCCACCCGAACCCTTGTATCTTTCTTTGTTAAATTTCATATCTTTGGAGGGCTTTAAAAAGTCGGCGGCAACTACGTCAAAGTTTGCAAATGAATGATAAAATGATTAATCTTACATTAGAAAATAGCAAATAAAAGAAACAAAGAACTTATTCCTCTCTCGTTCAAACTTAATAGCCTTTAGGCTTGAGTAAAAAAAAACACCAAAGTGATGATCGGGGTAGTTCTGAATAAGTTTTATTCAGCCTTTTTACTCTTCGGGCACCGCAAGCTGAGCTTTGGCTGAACAAGGTAAAAGTAAAAGATTAGGGCCATATTAAATAAAGAAAAATGATCTAAAAAAAGTGGCCAAGCTGGCATCTAGCCCAAAAGGTCGATGTACCCTCTTCGCTCAGCCGACCCCATGCCAGGGGACACCGTATCAGCTTATACTCCTCTGACTCCTAAGGGTTGAACTCCTAACTATCACCATGTAAGAAAAAGAAGTGATCTTTTCAATGTTTGATGGAGGAGGGATAGCCGACTACCAAGTTGTAGTCATTTGCCTGAGTTGTAAAATAATACTAGCCTTGATTGGCTTTAACAACTCTATAGTAATAGAGGAGCTCGTTAGCTTTGAGGTGTTTCCTTATAGTAACCCTCCAAATCACTACACAATCGACCAGGATTTTCTAGTTGTTGGGAGTCAACTGTGTAGGGTTCAAGCTCAGCTTGGCCAAAACTTCCCTGATCGAGTGAGCCAAGGGAAAGCGGAGTCCACTTTATAAGGCGGCCTCATAAATAGTAATAATGTTAAGAATGATCAGAAAGCAAGTCAAATCCCCAAGTGCTGGCCACTGATAAGTAATTCAAAAAAAATGGAACATGAGAATGAAAGAAAACGAGAGCATACTAAGAAAAAGAGAATGAGATTCTATTAAAGCTTGCAAGCTCAAAAATGGAGGACTGGTTTAAGCGAGAAGTAAAATAGAGAAAGGGAACAAGAGGCGTGAACAAATATGGAAGAAATTTTGAAATCAACAGGCTTGATTTAACCGCGCGATGAGCATTAAAAATGATCGATCGATGGGGAAATTTAGAGTGTATCCTCAGTTGACGCGTGACGGCAAGATAAAGAGACGTAACCTTTCCTTATGTAGGTCATGATGATGGTTGCTGACACGCATTAATTACATCTATTAATTAAGACGCTCTTAACTACCAGATTCCTTCAGGCCTGCGTGGAGACCTAGGAAATCAGGGGAAACTGATGAGGAAGATTTTTATATTTTGTTAAAATGACATAAAGACCCCTCGGTGACATCAGAGGAGCCTTAGAGAATGGTAAACTAGCCTTCTGAGATGGTAGGTTAGACAATGCCTAAGGCTAAAACAAAATCATTATGTCACACCCCTAACTTAAATTGTCCGGGACGGACGGCATGGGAATGTGGAAATAAATAAAAATAAAAAATAAACCTGTACCAAGGTCATTTGATATCGCAATAACAGTAATCAGAGCAACTAACAACTGACCATCATTCTCATATCAAATTAATACAACAACATTCTAATTGTAATACAGCCATACTCTGGTGGCATTAACCAAAATATGCGTAACCAACCATATCGAGCCTTCACTCTAGGCCACATAATTAAAACCCCAATAATTAAATTCTCATTTAAGAGAACAAATACAATTATTACTATTCACAGTATAGACTGGACTTAGGTTACTCACGCCTAAGCTGCCTATGTATCCCACCTCAGGAATCAGGTCTCCATAGTTTCTATATTGTTATCTAGATTACGTATCTCATACATTAACAGTAAATCAAACATTAACATCATTCATAACATCTGTATCCATTTCTCAAAATATATAACAACCATTCATACAGTCTCATGCAATCTCTTATAATGGGTATAATGGAATGAAATGACCCATGTATCCTACATCTAACCCCAATTCTTATTTTGGGACGGGTGACACTTAGCAAGACTTTCAACCAAGACACGCGAGGTCACCAACCACACTGTTTTCAGTGCTAACGACAAACACGTATATCTCAATATACCATGTGGGGAACCGTGTTACACCCCCACAGGTGTAAGACTCAAGTGAACCGTGTTACACTCCCTGACCCTTCTGCTAGAGAACCGAGTTACACCTCTAGTCGAGCATCTGCCTATCCCAGGCAGGCATCCACTATCTCAAGCAGGTATGACTCAGGGGAACCGTGTTACACCCCCTGGCCCTTCCGTTAGAGAACCGAGTTACACCTCTAGTCGGGCATCCACCTATCTCAAGCAGGCAACCGGCTGTAGTCCTGGAAAATATCCAATCCATGAATCCTATATTAACGTCCCAACTCCACGTGACTAAGCTATAGCCACGTTTATAAATTCTGAGGATCATCCGGTGTTATAACAATCTATTTTCTCAATTTTATCAAATAAATATAACTAACAATCATGCATCGGCACATCACAATCTATGGCCTTCTCGGCCAATCATACACATCATTTTTACTGGATGAAACCATCCCAATCCCAATGCAATGATATGTTCAATCATGAAATTAAATATTAACTCAATATAAAACAATTTCATATTCATCTAATCCATGATTTGAAATCCATTCAACATTTATAAATCGTCTATAAACATCTTTGGGACCTCAAACAATCATCAGGAGGTCAAAACTAACCAATCCATGCAAAGTGGGTCTTGGCCGTCCGGACGCCCGAGGCCAGAAACATGGGCTGGGTTGTTCCACTTCTACCCAACCTCGAATCCATCCGATCCAAGTCCCGATTCAACCCAAAATTCAATCAAAAACACTCAAATACATTCATATCATGATTCCATAACTTCAATTTCAGAGATTACTCGAAAACATGCGAGATCTATCAACATTTATACATATATATATACACAGAACTATATATATACGTACATATTTATCACTTCTTCCACATCTCATCAAAACATGCATATATATACATCAAAACGATCCCTACGACGTCTAGAACTCAAATCTAAGTCCCACTTACCTCGAATCTAAAGAAAAATGGAGAAAAATGAAGAAAATCACTTTGAACTCCGAACTTCAAACTCCGATCTCTTCGTCCTCGCTTCGAATCTCGTGAAACGAAGCACACCACGACGATCACCGCGTCGAAATCTCTCCAGGTCTACTATTCGTTTGCCTCAGAACACTCTCTTTCCTATTTTCTCTCTCTTCTTCCTCCTCTCTCCCTCTTTGGTTCAGTTCAGAACAAAAGGAAAGAAAGAAAACGGGAAAAAATGAAAGAAAACGGGAAAAAATAAAAGAAAACGGAAAAAAATGAAGAGAAGATACCCGGGTCCTTGGCCCACTTTGTCCAACCCAATTTCACTCTGAGCTCAACCTAGCCAGGAAAAAATATAATAATCTTCATAAACTCAATTTAAATACTTTATTTATCCAAATTAATACAAAAATATTCCAAATTAAAATATCGGGTGTTACACATTATAAATTGGGTAAGAGGCTCCCGGATTGATACAAATTTTATATTTTCCTTATTTGGATAAAAAATCTCAGTGAATCAAGGAAAGAATTCCAATTCAATTCTAATCCCAATTCCATAACAATTACATATAAATAAAGGTGAGTTTCTAAATTTAGGTATGCAATTTTTACTTTACCGTTACTCTGCTAAATTTATTCTTCATTGTAGTTGTTAACTTAACCATTGAAGGATTTTTGGTAGACACTACACCGGTGTCATCAACTTGCAGGTTTCATGTCAAAGTTCGAACCAGAGTCATAAAATTTTACCATCATCATTGTTGAATCCACAATTATTGGACTCATTTCCGCATTAATGGTTGCAAGCTTAAAATCAAAGGTTGCCTGAGTTGGGTATAAAAAATTAAAGCTTAAGTAAATATATCGTTTTATTAATAGTTACGAATTTAAAATAAATCAATATTGTACTAGATTGAGTTCAAAATTGGACGTTTGAGATAATCATGTGTACCTCATAATGAAAGTGAGGGAGTTTAAATTAAAATGTATTTAAAATAAAATATACGCAATTTGAAAATAACATTGTACACGTAAATAAAACGTGCCAACGTTAAACAAAAACTTAAATTTACTATTGTTCCTTGATAAGCTGTGGATTATTCCCTCAGTAGTTGTAAAACTTGAAATAAAAAATTGCACGAGCTTAAAGTTGCGTATATAGCGCTCCCAAAGATGAAAGTAAAGTAAAAAGATGTATTTGCAATAAAAATAACACAGTCTTAGGAAAAGATTCCACAATCTTGAGTAAAACATGCAAACTTAAAATAAAATAACACGTTCACTCTCAATTTTTTTATAGATATATTTTCTAAGTAGATATGGTAAATTTAACCCATCCTATTTCAATTTGATAGGTGCACGTATTTTAAAATGTAAAAACTAATGGGACGAATTAAAGTATAAAACTAAAATATTCGACAAAATTTATGCATACTCGGCGGGATGGGTGTGCGGAGTATAAAACTAAAATACTCTAACTCAAGCCCAACTTCAACTTTTGGGATGCTAAGGTTAGGAACATCAAAATTATCTGTATTTGATGGATACCTACTTTACTTGTCTCATTCGGGAAGAATATGAGGATACTAATGGTAAGGATAGGACAGATATAAAGATTTTAAGCTATTTGTTGAACGGCAACAGAGACAAGTATAATAATCTCCACCCCATCCCATAGTCGTTTCAATAATTATTTATTAATTTATTTATATATATTTTTAATATTTATTTAATACATACATAAAATATATATTTTTGTTTAATATATATAATATTTATAATAATTTTTAATATTTATTTTATATATATAATTTACAATTTATAGTTGTTATTACGTTTGACGAGGACGAAAAATTTGTTACCTAGTCGAGGATGGATATAAAAAAAAAAAAAATTTTTCATCCCCAAAACAAAGATGGAGATGAGAATGAGAACAAAGAAATTATACTCATCCTATTAACATCATAGCTAAGGTTCCATTTGATATACCTATTTTAAATCCATTTTTCATTTTTTTGCTTTTTTTAAAAAAAAAAAAGTAGCTCAAAAAACACTTGGTCAATCCTATTTCCAAAACCTATTTTAAAAAATAAAAAACAAGTTTGCACATAAAATGCAAAATAACCAATGTTGTTTTGAATCTTTTTGACCTAAAATAAAGAAAATCTTAAAATATGGAAAACGAAAAATTTTGTTAAACCAAATGCATATTCGATATTCTTAAAATATGAATATCAAAATAGAAAATTAAAAACAAAAATAAAAAAATAAAAATACAAACAAAATTCAACCTCAGTTGCTAACCACAATAGAGCCATTCAAAGGTCTAATTTGAATAGCTCATTTGGGTTGCTCCTGGGCCATAGGTTAGCTGGTGAAATGGTAAATGTGAGATAATACTTAGCCGGTCGCGCGAGGATTCGACTCCAAGGTACTGCGATTCTTGTATTGTACAAACGGTAAAAAGACAGTTTTCGTTCCCTACACTACTAATGCACATTCTAAAATTTATCTCATTCACTATAACCGAAAGCAGAGTCGCGAGAGCCAAAGTAGGAGTTTCACATTTTTGAACAGCTCATTTGGGAGGTTGAAATGAGAACTCTCAACGCTACATCTTGGACATTTAGCGGCTGATCGAAGAATTAAGTTGCAAAATTGGGCCAGCCATCTCAGGGTCCAATTAGCCATTTGGTAGGATCTTGAAGCCGACAATCAACTCTTCTGGACCCAAACCCATTAGCTTTCGAGGGAAATTTCTAAGAATGTGAATTTTTGGACTGAGAAATTTCATTTTAAGAATTTTTAAATTTCAAATTTGAAATAATGAACTTTCGCTACGCGTGCAGCGGAATTCTGCATCTATGGTTTAATAAAAATTTAGCTACTCAGAATTTTAAATTTTAAATTCAATAAATATAGAATGTTTACTCCATCTTTTTAAATTTTTCTTAATACTTAATATGGACATTGAATATAATTTTAAGGATAAATTATATTGATTATTCCTAAGGTTTAATGAAAATACATAATCACCTCTATAGTTTTTAAAATTGTAATTACTATGCTAATTTTTAAATTTTATTACAAATTTCCTCTAGTGTTAATGTGGTGTTTAAAAAGATTGACGTACGAATAAACTTAAAAAGTTTTAAATAGAGACCCTTAATCATTTGACTATAAAAAATCAATAATCTCAACATTGGGTCAATACCCGAAGATACCCAAATTGATTTAGATAGATGTAATCATTTTAAAATTTTTAAATAAGCCACAATTAAGGATTGTGTGCTCAATTACACATTTAAATCAAATCTCAATGTACATTCCAAAAATCATGATTTGTGAGTTTCAAACGACAATCAAGTATTCCAAAACTTTATCAAATGAGCAATTCAACAGCTAAAATAACTCAAAATCATTAAAAGAACATATTTTTAAGTTATGATCATCAATTGACATAAAATAAAAATAATTAGGAGCATAAAACCAAGTTAAAAAAAAAAATGTAACACAATACAAAAGTAAATATAGTAAATATAATTTTAAAAAAGACAGAAATATTATTTTTTTTTTAATCAAATCATAGGTAATTAGGCAATACAATTTATCCTAATTTTAACTACTCTAATATCTCTATTTTTTTAGCGTATTCGTGTTATAATTACCTTCTAAGCGAATATATCCTTTACATAGAAATATAGGTATAATATCCACTTACACTGCCAGTCTAGTTGATCGGAAGCATAGGTGGTCAAACATGCAAAAGAAATAAAAAAATAGAAAAGTGACGTAAGCTTTTTATCATATTATTATGTAAAACAAATTCATCATATTAG
>JAVXUM010000023.1:18375054-18387583 GCA_035590655.1 Pouteria glomerata
CCTCGTTAATTGTTCTGGTGTTTTGAATGTGTGTGTGATTGATTGGGATATCTAGCACGTAGATCTGCGAAATTTCAATTTAGATTTTCAGACTTGTTTTAAAAATTAGAAAATGAGTTTATACATAAAATGTAAAATGACTAAAAGTTGTTTTGAGCCATTTTGACCCAAAAGAAAGAGAATTTTAAAGCACGAAAAATATAAAATATTAAATTAAATGTGTTTTTTATTTTTTTTCATTTTGAAATTTTTAAAACATAAAACACATAAATCAAAAAATAGAAAAAAAAAATAGAATTACGAACCAAATGTCAGATTAATAATTAAGTTCAAAGGAAATTATAATGATAAAGAATCTAGTTTACCAAAATGAGTGTATTTTACTTAGTGTACTATCTGAACCACTTATAGGCTAAAAGAATGAATAAAATAATAGGAAAATGATTAGAAAAATAACATTATTATATTCATTTAATATATATATATATATATTGACGGCTTACGTTAATTCAATGCATATCACATTGTATTCAATGCACATGGTAAGTTCATGAGTGGTAGGTGTGATGTAATATTTGAACATTTTAAATGTTACTTCTTGTCTACCATTAAATGAATTAACTAACTAAAATAACAATTTTATAACAAAATAAATGAATCAAATTAACTACAATACCATATTTATGGTTGCTTTAAACTAAGTATTCATATCCTTTATTGTGGGTCCAATTAATATGGTCAGGAGTATACTATGCTAAGGGCCGGTCTTATACCTATTTGGCACGTCTTTGCTCAGAAGCAATACCACGTGTAGTAGGGGGTAATTGCAATTTGTCTAATATATTTTTTGTACTAACATGTTTATACTTTGGTTAGGCTAACTTGTTACCTGGACGGAGTAAAATTTTGAATTTTGAAACATAAGCTTTTATTTTTTGTGATGTGTCTTATTTTTATTAACCTATGCCTTACCATATTAATGATATGTTAGGCATCTACCCAGTCCCATGCGTGCCTCATTAATATCTTCCACAAAACCCTATGCGTCTCTTTACTTCTCATGTTAATGTCACTTTAACCGCAATATTAATCACTACCCTCAACTATTGGCAAGACAAGTAACACCGAAAGATCCATTGCATATACTAGTTGGACCAGTTATAAGGGTTAGGAGTAAGGATCAAAGAGGCATTAAATAGATTGATTCATTACACCTGGATCGAGTAAGCTTCTAGAAATTCTCCTAAGGTGGCGCCAAGTATAAAATTGGGCTCAAAGGAGGATAATGTCTTAATATATATGATTCAAACAAGAGATGGGTCATATGATACCATTATCCTGAACTCACTCATAATTTGGATCAAATATCTGGGTTATGTTTGATTTGAAAGATTAGATGATAAGGTATAAGTAATGTAATTAGACAATATGCGAGATTATATTTTTGATATTTGATTGAAGAGATATAAAATGAGATAAAAAATGTAATTTGATATAAGATATAACAGAAAATCATTTTGAATCTTTAAATTTTGGAGGGAAGTAAATTCAAGAATTAGGATATATGATACCATTATCCTGGCGTATTACTTATCTCTCATTTTAGGGAATAAATAGTGTAGTTCAAAATTTTAATAATACAAACCAAACACAAGAATAAAGTAAATTAGGTTAAAAATAATTCAATCTCTGGAAATAATCTAGTAAACAAACATAGAGTCAGCAAATACTTTGTCAGTTTAATGAAATATAATCTGAATCATTAATTTTAAATTTAATAATTTAGACATATTTACTTTCATTTTAAATCAATATATAACATATGTATGTTAACACTATCAAATTAAAATTTAACGATGTATAATTAATATCATCTGCTTACGTAGCAAAAGCTAGGCAGTCTTCCCTTTCTAGCAAACACAGCCCCGGTCTTTAACGCGACGTGGTATGCATTTAAGGCTAGGGACCATTCTTTCTTTTTTTGGATGGTCTTGGGACCATTCTTTCTTTTTCTGGAATGGTCTACCGAGGCCTCAGCACTCCTGCTTTGAACCTGCATCGTCCGTCACAGTTTAGGCTGCTGTATAGCTTTGGGAAGAAGAAGTTTTGACTTTCTTTCTTCTGTTCTAAACAATGGTGTTGTGGAATCATTAAAATGATATGGCTGCCGGCAGTGGTGTTGGTGCAAATTGATTAGCTGAAAATAAATTTCTCCATTTTATTTTATTTATTTTTATAAAACAAATTAAGTGTACGAGATAAAAACAATACTCTCGTACCTACTCATCTCGTCGAATAAATTTGTTCACCGTCACCTAAAAACACAAGAAACAATGAAAAGAAAGGCCGGAGATGTTCTTAACAAAGAAAACTCTAAATCTTAAATAAAATATTATTTGGTATACCTATCTTGAGTATATTTTTTATTTTATATTTTTTAAAATAAAAAAATAACTGAATACACTTTTAGTCGCTTAGGTGTTATTTGGTTTATTTTTTATTTTCTATTTTATGTGTTTTATGTTCTAAAAATTCTAAAACATGTAAACAAAAATATTATGTTTTCCTTATTTTAAGTTAAAAATACTCAAAATGATTTTTTATCATTTTTTATTTTATATGTAAACTCATTTTCTATTTTCTAAAACAAAATTTGAAAATACAAGTGACCAAATAGCTTTTTAGATTTTCAAACTTATTTTGAAAAACAGAAAATAAGTTACACATGAAATGCAAAATGACTAAAAGTTGTTTTGAGTCATTTTAACCCAAAATAAAGAGAATCTTAAAACACGAAAAATATAAAATGTCAAACCAAATGTGTTTTTTATTTTCTTTGTTTTGATATTTTCAAAACATAAAACATATAAATTAGAAATAAGAAACAAAAATAGAAATGCAAACCAAATATCACTTTAATAATTAAGTTCAAAGGAAATTATAGTAATAAAGACACTACAAAAAAAAACGAGAATTGATTTGGCGGTTGTCTAAAGTCCTCTAAGCGGTCGTCTATACTTTATACGATCGCTTGACGACCGCTATATAACGGTCGTATTTGGGGGGGTCGACAAAGATTTTAAACGATCGCTTTAAGGCGGTCGTCTATAGTAGCAACCGCTAAAAATGATTTGACGACCACCTCAAAGCGGTCGTCTAAAGACCATATCTAGTTATGGCAGCCTTTTTGACGATCGCCTCAAAGCGGTCGTGCGATCGTCTATAGTAAAATAAAAGGAAAAAAAAAAAAAAAAAGAGCTTATTCCAAATCCTATACACTATGCAAGTAAGTAAAGATTTTCAAAGTGACGTCCAGCAAGCTCACTAAAGTACACAACTCAACAATGGTAAGGTAGCATGTTTCTACTAAGCAGAGCTATTAACAATCTAATTTTGCTAGAGGATGTATGTTTGCAATCTCATTGCTTTCTTGATTTTCAAAATGTGGACAACAAATAAACAACTTAGTCGAATAGAATAGATGTATATATATAAAAGCAACTTCAATGGTTTGCCTGGTGCAATGCTGACCTATTGTGCTCAAGGATATCATCAAACATTGTCAAGCCTCTTCTACCACCATTTGTGAGGTCCGTTAAATTCCCCATGTTCATTCTCTGCAATCATAATCGCCACCAAACAATTTAAGTCCTCCTGATCTACATATTCACAAAGCTAATGAGAGAAATGAGGACTCTGAAACAAATTGGAAGGAACATCTCACCTGGGATGATTGTTGTCCTGGAGAAATAGGACAGCCTAAGTTTTTCACAAGTCCACTACGATCCATTCCCCATGTCTCAGTCCTCTCTTGATCGAAAAGAGAAATGCCCAATGAGTGATCGAGTCCAAGAGTGGCAACATCAAACCCACTTCCATGGGGACTAATATCAGGGATTGCAGAGTAGGAATGCTTCCTGGTTCCTGCTCCACCCAATGCCATGCTATGAAACAGATTATTCCTCAGTCTACCAGTAACTTGAAAGAGAGCATTCTTTACACTCTCATACTCGCCAACAATCTGTAAGTTCAGAAAGTCTCTGCTCAGTATAACCACATTCCAGTTTTCATATCAGCAAGGGTCTTATATGAAATCAAGAAGAGAATAACCAAAGCAAGCATCTTGAATACCAGAAATCCTAGCAGGCCATATTTGGAACTTTGATATGGTCAAATTTATGCTTCCATAATATGCGTGCGCATGCGCATGCGCGTGCAAGTGCGTGGTATAAAACACATAGATGATAAAATTTTGTTAAATAACGAAATATCATCTTCATGCCAATCAAAAACATATATAATGGAAGAGACAACACTACAAAGTAATTACGAATATGGTAAACAATGCGTTTGTACAATCAACTTTTCTCTTATTATCTCAGCCCTCCTATTTATATTTCCTCTATTGTGGTCCATCAACTTCCACTTTCATTTCAATTCAGAATACTATAATTACAATTGTGAATAGCCAAAGTGTAGTGGCTGGTTCTAAAATGCCGAAGAGTCATCAATGGCAAAACTCACCAAAGGCAAGTGGGCTGAGAAACTAAAGCAATATGGAGTAAGATAAATTGCACCAGAACAAAAATTCAGCTAGGGTAGAAGGTCGGAATTGAAAGGGGAGTAGGTTACTTATGGGAGAGGTGTTAGGCCATGGAGGTTGATCTCCACATGCCCAGGACAATGGTTCTTAAGACAAATGACCAACTCTAAATGGTTTGACCTAATGGTTAGCGGAAGAATAGACCATCCAAATAGTGGCAGCATCCCAGCACGGTCTAGCACCATACGGATCATGGTCCTACCACATGAATAAGCATGTACTATTTGGTTTGTCTGGCAGTGACTCTCTCTAGACTGATCTAGGGAGTGTCGGCAATACTTAGGAAACAAAAAAATAGGGAGTGTTGGCAACCCCTTAGCTCTAGCCACCCAGTGACCAAGTCATTGATCCTCAATGGTCCTACATGTGAGTAAAGGACGGTGATGCTCATCGTTAGGAGGAACCCTTTCACCTAGACTTTGCTCCTAGCTGAGGGTAATAGTTGGTTCTCATGGAAACTAACTGCAAAACTTTTAGAAGAACCAAGTCATTGATCCTCAATGGTCCTACATGTGAGTAAAGGACAGTGATGCTCATCGTTGGGAGGAACCCTTTCACCTAGACTTCGCTCCTAACCGAGGGTAATAGTTGATTCTCGTGGAAACTAACTGCAAAACTTTTAGAAGAATGACGGCAGGAGTGTTCACAAGAGTGCCTCTACACCTATAATCTCTTGGTTTGAAAATAATTTATGAAACTTAAGATGCATTTGAAAGAAATTTCAAGAATTGAGGGGTGAAAAACATTTTTTTTTTTTAGTTTCTATATTATGATAACTTACCCAAGGCTTCAATTGAATTCGTTTTCAAAGTTTAAGGGCTCAATTGAAAGCAATTTAAGTCCAAGTAGCTAACTAGAATCCAACTCAAAGTTTGATAGTTAGTCTAATAGTTTAAACCCTTGTGAAAATGAGGTCCTATTTTACACACTTCTAACAAAATAATTATTAATCTTTTTTTGAAAATTAATTGCCACACTAGTAAGATAGCAGGAAACAAAAAGTTATTAACAAGAAACTTTTGAAGAAACTTGCAAAACTCCTTTAAGAAATCATCTTGTCATGAAAGCAATTATAATCATCAACAGAGTTCTTGTATTGCAAGTAAATTCAAAGAATAAATATACAGAAAACCACACCTGTATCACTTTATCATTATCACCACCACACTTTGGAACCAAGTCCCCTTCTAAAATTTGTACGTCAACGCCAGAAACAGAACTTATATTAGAAGACAATCTTCCTCCATCAATCAGGCAACCAACTTGGTTTGATTCTACTAGAAGCCTTGCAGTTACAATTTGCCCATCAATCAAGCCAGCTCTGTGCCCTCGATCAA
The DNA here is from genome assembly GCA_035590655.1 of Pouteria glomerata. Lineage (NCBI taxonomy): Eukaryota > Viridiplantae > Streptophyta > Magnoliopsida > Ericales > Sapotaceae > Pouteria > Pouteria glomerata. The sequence continues at coordinate 18,380,995 of JAVXUM010000023.1, forward strand.
TGCCAACCTCTATGGATCTAGCAAAAACACGAATAATAGCAATTTGTGCAGGGGAGTTCACTGTTTTTGGATTCTGCAACAGATTAAGGCAACAATCAGTTGACAAACAAGATAGCTGCACATGGCTTAGTTGCCTGTGCATTAAAAACCCAAGTCTGCGATAATGTTGCAAATTTCTGCCAAGAAACATTATTTGCAAATGAATGGCAGTGAAAAAAACCTCCATTGCCGAAACAGAAGCAACACGCTCCCTGGACCCAGCAACAGGAGCAGCCATTTTTATAGAAGCCCCAGTTTCTTTCTCTAAAGCCCTGACTATGGTTGCACCCTTGCCAATCACGCCTCCCACCGCACTAGTAGAACAAAGCAATCGAAATACAACTTCCTGTTTAGTACTTTCTTCATCCAGGCTAAGGTTTCTGTCAACATCTGCCGACAATGAATGGTCAATGGCAAAACCAGCAGAACAGCCAGGCAAAGGTGGTGACAAGGGACTGTGATTTGGAAGAAATTCAGAATGGGAATTGGAAAATGCATATGAAGACGTGTCCACTGGTGCTCTCTCTATTGGTGGGTGAACTTGAAGATGGTGGGAAACAGCAAGCAGTGCTTTCTTAAGAGCAGAAACAGTGCCCATTATCTGTTGTAACATTAACGGATACTCAGTTGGCTAAAGGAAAAACGAGTTTCTCTTAAATAATTGTAACTAAATCATTGGTCACTCCAAATGCATTGTTGATGTTCATTATATAAGAACACTGAAAATTGGTCTAGTGATTGCTTAGTTCACTTGATTTTCAAACCGATGCCACATGCAGCGATTCAATATATCTTGCCAAATCTACACAAAGATGTACCATGATAATTCACTTCACTAATCAAAGATGAAAATTGTGACACAATAGGGAATTGCAATTTTAGCTCACACTGCCTGACCCATGTAGAAAATAACCTTTTCTTGATAATTAAAGAAGAAGAAGAAGAACCTATTTTGATTCCATTTACACAAACACATGCCTCTCCAAATCTAAAACCCAAAAAAGGGGTCCCTTCACATACTTGAATACTCAAGTTTTTCCTTGCACATGAGGTCATAAAATAAAATAGGCAAATTTAATCAAAGTAAGCAAAACTTCTATCAAAATTCCCCATTTGCTAAATGGCCGTTTGGTACCATTTACATTTTTTTGTTTTTGTTTAACTGTTTTTGTTTTCAAATTTTTGTTTTTAGTTGTCCTTTTTTCCTCCAAAATAAAAATAAAAACATGTCTGCTAATCTAATTTTATTCACGGTTATTAATTTTTTTTTAATAAAATGTTCAAATTTTTATAAAATTAATTGAATTTAATAATATATATTTCATATTAATCTACTTAGTTAATTTAACAAAATATTTTTAATTAATTAATTTAATGTTATAAATTATTTTTTTAATAATAATTAATTTTAATAAAGTATATTAATAAATAACATAATTTAATAATAAATCTTATTTAATAAAATGAATATTTTTATGTCAATTTTTCGTTTACGTTTTCTTGTTTAAGTTTTCATTTTTTTTGGTAACAAAAATATCAAAAAAAAAGATTTATCAAACACGTTTTTCTTGTCAATTTTAAAAAATTTGAAAATATAAATAGAAAAATAATAAATATAAACTTTGTGCAAATATCTGAATTGATAACATGCGGGTTGAAATGATTATGGCTTGGTGGTAAATCTAGACCCATAATATTCATATTCATAAAAAAGATATATATATATAGAGACCTATTATATGTTATCTGAGTTTCTGACAGTGTGGCTACTCTTCTCCGCATCATTTACTAAAATAGTTATCAATTATTTTTTTTTATGTGGTAAATAAAATAATTATCACATTACTGCTTCTACATGCATACATATATATTATAATATAGACTCAAATCAAATAAGGCTTCATTTGGTTTTAAAAAAACATTTTGCTTTTTTTTTTCCAGTTTTTTTCGTTATATGATATTTTTTACCAAAATTTATTTATTTATTTATTTATTAGTTAGAAATTGTAACTTTAGATATGTTAATCGCCTTCAAAAAAAAACAAAAACAAAACAAAAAACTCACGTCCATTTAGATAAAAAAACAAAAACTATAGTTTTAAAAATAAATAAATTTTAGTGAAAAAACGTCATATAAAACTAAAAAAAATTAAAAATATATATATATATTTTTGCCAACCACTTGGGATGTGCTACATACATCATTCCACTCCATCAACTGATCTAAATATACCTAAAACAAAAGGTACTAAAGGAATTACTTGGATAACAAACAAAACATCACTTTGCTTTCTGAAAGAGAAAAAGAAGGAAAAAGAAGCGAAAAGAAAAAAAAAATGTGTACAATTTCTTATATCATTTACTCTTCCCTTTCTCCCCAAACCCAATAATCAAACTACAGGGGGGGTAAATTTTTTATTTCTCTTCTCTTCCATTCCTTTTTCTTCCCGAAACAAGAACAGTTTAAACTTTAAAGAAAGCAATTAGAAAGAAAAATGCAATAAAAGTAACTTTGCCTAAGGCATTTTGTTTTCTTCCGTCCTTTTTCATCACTATCTCATGTAGCGAGAGACTTTTCCAATCAACAAAGAGGACCCAAATTGGAATTGCCAAATGCGATCAATGAATACACAAGGAGCATGGACATGGAAAGAACACTAGGTGTGCAATTTGGTCAAAAATTTGTTTTCAAACCATATCGATCAAATTTAAGAAATTTAGGAGGTCGTGATTTGAGTGTGCCAAACGGCCCCATAATTCTATTATTTACCTAACTACGGTCACTTCAGTCACTGTTTGGTAACACTAATTTTTTGAAATTTTAAAACTAAATAAATTAAAATAACTAAATTAAATTTACTTTATGTTTAATATATATATATATATAATTAACCTAAATATCCACTCCTAACAATAATTTTGTCTTTTAAAGTCTTATAGGTTATAAAAAAATCAAACAAATCATTATAATATTAAATACACATTTTGCTTTTATTTCTCTTAAGGTAACTAGTTTACTTTTATTTTTTTTTTTTTTTTTTTTTGATATTATAATTCTCAAGTAACAATTATATAAAAATTATTATTTTATTTCTATAATTAAATTATAAAAAATATATTTAAATTTATAAGCCTAAATAATTGAACCAATCATAACCTAATTAAAATAATTCGGTTTAACTGATGATTGGTTAGTACATTTTTTTGTCAATCTGGTTATAATTTGTAATTTTCAAAAATAATCGATTCGGTTAGAAAAGTTATAATTTTCGAACATAATCCAATTATGGACACAAATATGTTAGTTGTTTACAAATAAAAATATGGGTAAAGATCCGACAAAAAAATATAATTTTATAAGCTCTATATACATAAATATATATATATATGTGAATATAACATTCATAACCAAAATAATTTGATATAATAAAATAACGAAATACAGCCAGTGCTAGCATCTGGGAAAAAATATAATTTTATATATTTTTATTAATAAATGTAATATAACAAAAATAATGTAATATATAATTTAATATAAAAATAAAAAAATTTATAATTTTAAAGATTTTAGAAATTTAAAATTAAGTTGGTTTATTTAAAAAAATATATATAAAATAATTAAATACAGAATAATGATATGTGTAGGTATACACGCCCATCTTCAACTTCAAGTGTACATATTCATAGACTAAAAACCCTCACCTGAATCAGCTCGTCCGATGCCGATGCACAAGCCAGAAGCTGATCCGCAGGCAACATCCGAATGTTTGCCCCGGTGCTTTTCCGAATATTGTCGAGAATATTTTCCCCCCTGACCGGACCGATCTGACCGATGCCTGGCAGCAGCCTGCAACCACTAACGCCATCGCCGGTCCCTTCGACCTCCCAAACCCTCTCAAAAACCCTAAGCAGAGCCTCCTGAGCCTGTGAAACCTCGGCCTGCTCCATATAGCCATTTTCTCCTTCCAATACGATCTTCCTCTCAACCGTTGCGTACCCAACGATGTTGATCACTCGTTCCAAGCAACTGGGGACGGTGGGCTCGACCTGAATCCTCGCGCCAGTTTCTCGCTCGAGCTGCTTGATAATCAAGCCGGAGTTGCCTATGACACCGCCGACAGTGTTGACGTGGCAGAGCATCCGGAAGATGACTTGTCCCGGGCAAAGCGTGATGGGTGGCTCGAGGGTTCTGGGGCAGCCGCGCTTGGCAGCGTCGCGGTGTTGGTGGCGACGGCCACCGTGGGTCGGTGTCGGGTCTTGCATCTGGGTTTCACGATCCCCGTGCAAACGCTTGTGCTGTACTTGGAGGATTAATACAATCCGTTTCTCTTGGCGATTGTAGACTTGTACTGAAAAAATCTTCCTTTGCCCCCTTGGCAAGTACGAACCTTTGTTTTTGAGTTGTAAAAATAATAATAATAATAATAATAATAAAGGTTAATACAAAAATAATACCTATCAAAATTTGATTATCAAAATTCAAATTAAAAATTTTTTTATCCAAACATCTCGTATTATTTTTTTTATTTTTTTATTTTTTTCATTAAAATTTAACAAACTTATTTTTTAACTTATATTAACTTTTTTAATTTTTATTATCTTTATTTTTTTGATTTTTATAAATTTTGTTTAAAAACACAAGGTTTTGAAAACAAATGACACATAACAAAAGTTACAAAATTAATTTTTTTTTTTTTTCAGTTCACGCATGGTTGGGAAAGAAAAACTTGACTTCCTTTTAACGCAGAAGCCACATTTTTTTTAAGGCTTAGTTTAGGAAGTGAAATACTTAATTTTTTTAATTAATTATAAAAAATTAATTTTTTTTATTTAAAAAGAGAAAATAGTTAATTGTTTAATAGATTCTTTTTAAATTTTTTTGTTAATTTGATAATTTTAATTTTTATAATTTAAAAAAAATTAAAATATAAAAAATAAATTTAATTATTGAAAAAAATAATAACAAAAACAAATAACTAATAATTGTGTAGTTGAGAAATGTCAAACAAAGTGCTAAACTTCCCACCTTAAAAAGAAAAAATTAACTCCTCCTTAAATTTTGTGATGTATCTCAAAAAATCATGCAAAGAAAAAAAAGTCATTTCTTTCCAAATCGTACGTCAATTAACGAATCAATTCAAGGCACAAGACAAATTCTCCATTTCTGTCCTTTTCCTCTTCGTTTATCCGGGGTGTTTGGATAAAAATAAATAAATAAATAAAATGAAAGTATTAAAATTAATATAAAATAATATATTTAGTAATTTAATTAAAAAATATAAAAAAATAAGCAAAAGTTAATCAATTTATGTTAATTTTGATAAATCAAATATCCTATAAATATTAATACCAAAGATACACAAAATTGTATAACATTTTTATTATTAACAAAAATTAATTCTGAATATATTATAAAATAGTTCAATATAATTGTATTATTTTATAAAATAGTTATTGAATTATTTTTATGTTTATACTTATATTAGAGCCTATTTTAGTACACCTATAGAATTGATTAAAATTAAACTTTTACATGAGTATAAAAAATTTATGTTTTACTAAATTACAATCTAATATAATCGTAAAAATTAAGTTTGAGTCTAGAATATATATTAAATTTTATTGTCTAGTCAATTCAATTTCTATTTTATTTCCATATGTTTGTCATTTTTAATTTTAATTTTAATTTTTTTATTCTTGCCATTTTATAAAATTAGTTTGAATTAAAAATATTATTCTTAATTGTATTAAAATAATCTTTCAATTAATTTTATAAAAATAGCTCAAAACTAAAATTATTATTTTTATTAATCGTATGTTGTATTTTTATAAAAATAACTCAAATATTAAGGTTCGTTTGGAACTTCAATTAATTTCAAAAAATTTTAAAAAATTTCAAAAATTTGAACTTTTTTAAACTTTAAAATATTCTAACTTTTTTAAAAAATTTGTCAAAATCTGTAACGTCTGGTATTTTATTTTGGCATATTTTGTATTATTTTAAGTAAATAAAATATTAAAAATGGGTTTCAATGTATTATTATATTTTTCACGGGCTGAGTCAGCTCGGAGTGAGATTGGACTGGACAAAGTGGGCCAAGCGCCCGGGTTTCTTTATCCTTTCTTCTTTTCATTGCCTCTTTCCCGTTTCCTTTCCTTTTTTTTTTTGTTTTGTTTCCTGCAAACCAGAAGAGAAAGAGAGAGAGAAGAGAGAGAAAAGAGGAGAGAGAGTGGTTCGAAACAAGCGAATAGTCGATCCGGGAAGATCTCGACACGGCGATCGTTGTGGTGCGGTCCATTTTACGAGATTCGAAACGAGGTGGGAGAAATTGAAATTTGAAGTTTGGAGGCCAAACCCATTTTCTTCGTTTTCTTAATTTATCTTCAGATTCAAGGTAGGTGGGACTAAGATCTGTATTCTAGAAATCGTAGGGATCATTTTCATATATATTGCATGATTTAGTTGAAAGTTATACAAATTTACATATATGTATATATATGTTACAGTTGTATATACATGCGTATATATGTGAAATTAATGGTTGTTTTT
>JAVXUM010000023.1:18391501-18402968 GCA_035590655.1 Pouteria glomerata
CCACCAAACACCTAAATATCACTCAAACCACGTTTTTCACTGTTTTTCGTTGTTTTTCGTTACTCCAAACACCCCCTAAGTTGCCAAACGGCAAGTGAAAGTGAACTTTTTTTTTTGGCTAGTTGAACTTGATGTGGAGTGAGTTTGACCGATGACAGTTAATTCTCGTACCGACGAATAACTCTAATTCTACGGATTTTTGAAATTCACTAAAAAAAAATAAAAAATAATTCTCCAAGAAGAGTAGTAAAAAGTGAGATAAAAGAGATATTTGGCACCACTTAAAACGTTGAAAGACTCTCAAAAATTTTAAAATTTTTTACTACTTTTTACACATTCACACTTATTACAATTCTGAAAAAAAATTATATAATTCGAGTTTAATTAATAGAATAGTTGTAATTTTTTTTAATGTGATCGTCGTTATTTAAACTATCAAACAAGACCCACTGTCAATATTTTTTTAAGAGATTTCAAAACCGTTAAAAGTCAAAAAATTTCACTATTCATATCTGAAAAACATGATTTCACATCAAATACTCAAAAATCACTCAAACCACGTTTTGTCATTATTTTTCATTGTGTTTCGTTACACCAAACACCTCCAAAATGATATAAGTTGCGAGTTCGTAATTCTTGCAGTGAAATAAGTTTTAGAGATTTTTAAAAATTTTTAAATTTTTTTTTTTATTTTTTGGAATCTCAAACAGTGCCAAAGTTTTATCTACTGCAACTGCTTAAATATTAAAATTCTAATGTGAAGATAGGAAATGTCAATATGTTCGGGAATTTTTAAATTTGACAAATTATTAACAAATAAAAAGAAAATAAATAATTACATAATTTTTTAATTTAATAATAATAATTGCCAAAACAAAAATTAGCAAATTAGCAAAATTGATAATTCGAAACTCTAAGCAGTGGAAATGAGTTTGGAAAAGCTAACCTTACAATCATAAATAATGAAAATGGACTCGACTGGCCTAAGAAATACAAAAAAAACATACGTTACAGGCCTTAACCAAACTTTTGTGATGAATTTATCGTACTACTTTGAATAATTAAAATTTATTAACTCATTCTATATGATCAAGTACTTTTCATTTTATATAAGCTAATATAATGTCAAGATATAGTAATATTGTTAACTTAGCTTGTTTAAAATTTTACGTATTTTCATAATTTCTTATACTATAGTGCATAGTTGTTAGACCCGACTCGGACCTTAACCCGATCTAAGTTTCGGATTATTAGGTTACCGAATCAACTCGTGAGTTACTGAATCAACCCATCGAGTTAATTAAAATTATATAAAAAATTCTTGATATTATATTTATATAATAATTCACAATATATAAATTATCAAATTGATAAAACAAGATGATCAAATATAGTTATAATAAGATAAAGTTTATAAAATCTAAATATAAAATCAAAATTCATGAAAATAAAAATAATAATCTTAATACATAACCACATAATTTTAAATCAACACAATAGTTTGAAAAAGCTAACATTAATAATGAGTACATATAACTAACATTAATACCATAGTTTGAAATATAGTTATAATTTAATAACTAATTTGTATCATTTAATTTTTTTAATTAAATTTTTTCATTTTAATAACCGGGTCAACCGGTTTTTTTAAAGTTAACCGGGTTGAACTGGGTTAGACTGAGTTGGATCGGATTAATGGCTCTGTTAAATAATTCTCAAACTCGGTCCGATTCAATTACCGGGTTACCGGATTAGCGAGTCAACCCACCGGGTTGGGCCGGGTTTGACAACTATGCTATAGTGAATTACTTGTATTATAACTTTTTAATGCATAGTTATATGTTTGAATGGATACAAATATGTTAATTTTTAATAGATAATTGCCATATTATAAAGGGTTTTACATTTTAAAAAAAAAAAATTATTTAATTAAAAGAATTATTAAATGAGAAGTATAGTTTTATTTGGGTGTGCCAGGGGTTCACTAGCACTTGAAAAAAAAAAAATACACTAAAAATTGATAGTTTGGAAAACGAGAAGAATAATTGGTTTTGCTTTTATATGATTTCTTTAATTACAATTTGATTTTTTTTTATAGTTTTTATTATTTTAATCACATACTCACAATTCACGAAAGAAAATCAATTTTTTGTATTTTAAACATTTCTTTGCAATATTTTTATGAATGTAAATAACTAAAAATACAAAAATTAAATTTTAGTTAAAAAAAATTTATATGAGACGAGAGAAAGAAAATATTTTTTTTTTTTTGCGAGTACTCAAGTACTCAGGCTAGCTTGCTAATCCAGGGTTTTGGGCTGTATTTGTTAGCAGGATGAGGCAATCAGATTGGATGATATATCCGTGGGTCTCACAGAACTAAAATATTTGTTTGATAGTTTTGGTTGTCCATGGGTTACACGGATTGAAGAAGAAAACCGGAGAAATGTGGGATGAATAATCTGAGAGGTGGTGGGGTATTATTAATATCCTACATCCGGATTTGTTTTCCGCCAAAATTTAAAGGTTCAAAATTATTCTTTTTCACATCACATATCAAATCATATTTTTTATTCCACTTTATATTCCACTAACCAAACATCCAAAAAATAATTCTACATAAAAAAATTAATCCTATCTTTTATCCAATCTCATATATTATCCTGTGGTATTACTTATTCTTCATCATCAAATCCCTCAAAACAAACATAGCCGTGAATTGTGTTTATTTTGGGAGATTGGATGATAAGGGAGAAGTAATACCGTTGAGACCATGGGAATAATATGTGGAATTTGAATAAAAGATGAGATTATTTTTTATGTAAGATTTTTTTGGTGCTTAGTTGGTAAGATATAAAGTGGGATAAAAATATGATTTGATATGTGATATAAAAAAAACTAATTTTAAATTTTTAGATCTTGGCAGGAATTAAATCTAGAAGGGGATTAATTATCCCACTAAACCCCCAATATTAGACATTCGGCAAAATTCTTCCGTATACGTCAAGCCAGTGAGTCCCACGAATTTGCTATTCGACAACAGCAAACAAAAGTAAACATTGGGTTAAGGTGGGCCCACGGACATTTACTCCAACTCGGCCTCATCTCGGAAACAAACGTAGTCTTGGGGTTCGTTTGTCTGCCGGACTACAGCAGGGGATTGGAAAGAGAGTCTGTGGGTCCCACAGTAATCCAGTGTTTGTTCATTTTTTTGGCCGAAGGATGCCTCATCTATTGGGCCCACAGTTGGGCTGTTTTGTCTAACTTTTGCCAGATTTCTTATTTCACAAGGGTGGTGAGATTATTAATCTCTCATCTCCGAATTTGGTTCCTGTCAAGATTTAAAAGTTTAAAATTATTTTCTTTTACATAATATATCAAATTATATTTTTTATCTCATTTTATATCCTACAAATCAAACACAAAAAAATATAATCCTACATATAAAATTAATCCCACCTTTTTCCAATCTCATATATTATCTTATACTATTACTTATCTTCCATTATTCAATCCCACCAAACAAACACAGCTTGCAGTTAAAAGGACCGGATATCAGTTGAGTGGTTGTTGCTTTGGCCATACGGCCCATAACCTTGAATGTTCTGAAGCTGTCCAAACCTTAATTTATACTCAAATAAACACAACCCTTCTTGAATCCCTTGGTTCTTTCCTCCAAAACTGCAATTGACGTTCATTTTTGGACTGCGCTAGTCTTAATATACGCTTCACCTTATTACCATTCACTGATTCGGTAATGTAGATAGAGGAAATCAATAAAAGACCTGACAACAATTCGAAATCTTTATGATGCAATCTGGGTTCCTTTCTTTACCTCAGTTTTTGTAGTAAGCTTGTTGATAGATACTTAGATTGAGGTTGCGTTGTTGATGCTTATAAATTGTTTGATGAATTGCCGTACAAAGACATGGTCATTTCAAATTTGATGATTGCTTCTTACATTTGGCATAAAAGAAGTAAAGAAGGTACGGTTTTATGAGAGGAAGATTTTGGACCAGGTTCTACCAGATGAATTTACACCGAGTGTTTTCAACGGATATTCTGATGTGGGTCTTGTCAGTGAATGCTGCAGAGCTTATGGGCTGTCAATCGACAGAGGTGTTTCCCTGGGAATTGTTAAATGTGATTATTGTAGCGCAGTTGTGGTATGTATGTGCAGTTTGGGAATATGCAGGGTGCATAGTTGGTTTTAGACCCAATTGTGGAGAAAGGTGTTTTTGTTTATTCTTTAATTATTGGTTACTCCAAACATGGTGGAGTGTTAAGGGCAATGAGTCTACTTCGATTCCTTATCGGAATCTAGAGAATTTATGTAATTCATGGTCTCCTTATCAGCCCTGCATTTGGATCTGCTGTTACTTCACAAGTTTCTCTTCTTACAATGTATTCTGAACAGGGCTTAATTGATGGTTTTCTGAAAGTGTTTTACGAACTTTGCTAATCTAGGCCAAATGACCTTAATTCAATAAATCAGAGTTCTTTCACGATGTCAAGCATTCTTCATGGATTGCAATGCTTAAACAGGGAAGACAAGTCCATACTTACGAAATTTGGTTTGGACGAAGGTTAAAAGATTCAAAGCTGATAGTCTATATGGGAAATGTCGGAGTGTAGGTATGGCGATACTCATTTTGGAGGGCTTATTGAAATTTGAAGTGGTTGGTACCAGTGTGTACAATGATTTATAGGTTTCTTAAATTGGTTTTGTCCATGAGACTGTCTTTATATGTCACAGTGAAAGAGTTACAACTTGAGCCAAATGATGCAATACTGTGAGTGTCTTCTCAGCTTGCTACACTTCAGGGTTGAAGGAGTTAAACTTTTGCAACCGCTGGGAGAAATTATAGCATCAAATTCACGATAGGCCACTATGCTTGCATGGTTGATCTGCTGTTAATAAATCAAGTGTCTTAGTGCATGTGGGAATCATGTGAAGGTTGATACGGCTTGGAGAATTTTGAATATTGTGCTTGAACATGACATTGGAGATGAGGAGATTCATTTCCTGTAGCCAAACCTTTATGTTTCAGCTGGTAATTGGAAACCGGTGGCTGAGATTTAAAAAAAAAAAAAAACACAATAAGGGAGATGAGATTAAAGAAGAATGAACCAATTTGGGTTGATGTTGATGGGGAGTTTTGTACAGTCATGGTTGGTGCTTGGTCTCATTCTCATTTAAATTCATGAGAGGTATATGGAGTGTAGGTGGAATTGATTTAGAAGGTCAAGGGTTTGTGCCAGATACAAGATGTATATTACATTGTCTTTATGAAAGGAGAAAGAGAAGTCTTGGTATCGTCATAGTTGGAAGTTTGACATAGACTGTGCTCGATGGAGGAGCTGTAAGGAGTACTAGTACTAGTTTCTCAAGAACCATAGAACCGTGGATATTGTCACAATTGGATCAATTTTTATATGGACAAGTATTTGGAAGAGATATAACTGCCAGAGATGCCATCACTTTAATGATGGGTTGTTTTCCCATTAAGATTAATGTCAATTTCTCTTTGTAGAACTCATAGTTCTTCTGGTCAATCCGCACAAATTCTGATTGTTATGCTTTCACGGGTCCTTTATTTTTATTTTTATTTATTTATTTTTTTTGATTATTTGGAATTGATTGATCAACGTCTGCATCACAAGTTGCTGTCCAGTGTAATTCATGTGATTCATCAGGTCAGGGCACATGATTAGAAAAGTTTAGACTATGCAAATATTGTTAATTAGTTTACTTGTAGTACTAAGAAGTTGTTGAACTTTAGTAATCTACCAATCTTCCTTTTTTAAATGCCTGTTTATACTATGTGAAACAAACAGACATATGCGACAGAATTGGATCTTTTCTATTCAAGAGAACTTTGCCTCATTGGACACTAAATCAAACTCTGTTTTCATTTATAAAATAGCAAATACGATTTACATGTACCAGAAAAAAGGACACAATGATTATACAAAACGCAACAGGTGCTTTGATTTATTCATTTCAAGTCCCTGGAATGGATGTGTTTGTTACAATGAGATACTGGAGTAGGGATTGTAAGGAGTCCTGGACCTTAGAGTCATTTAGAACCATAGACAAACTTTTGAGTTGTTTTCTGAGATGACGTTTCCCCTCATAAAACCAAGTAGCTAGAACAATCTAAAGATGTGAACGATTTTCTCAACGAGTAAGTTGATATTTGCTTCCTTGTGTCGACTCACTTAAACATGAGAGCTTCTTTTGGGTACCCCAATAGTGATAACACCGTTGCACAGATATGTCTGGCAGAGAGACCTGCTTGTTCAATTTGATCCTGGGGTGATCCATGATCAATGTATCTATCAGGAAGTACCATTGGTCTCAACTGCAAGAGGCTCTAAAGAGAGTTAGAATCCAAAGGAAACAATAAAAAAACAAATAGAAAGATCAGCTGTTGAGAATAAAATGTCTGTTGGTCTAGGACAATTACCTTCAGGGGTCCATCTAAAATGCCATTTAAGCTTAGGAAGTGACACACATGAGATCCAAAACCTCCTACAGAACCTTCCTCCACAGTAATTAAGATTTCATGCTCCTTGGCCAACCTCTTGATGAGATTTGTATCCAATGGTTTGCAGAATCTGGCATCAGCTACTGTCACAGATACGTTTTGGGATTTAAGCAAGCCCGCTGCCTCCACACACTGTTGAACTATGGACCCATATCCCAAAATAGCAACTCGATCACCTCCCATCAGCATTCTTCCCTTTCCAATCTATTCAACAATCAATGGAGAGAAACATTAGTTTCTTTTATTTTTATTTATTTATTTATTTATTTTTTTCAGCTTTGCTCTTAGAGAGTTCTGAAGTCGGTTATTTCGTTTGCCAACCTCAATTGGTGTTCCCTTATTATTAGGAGGAAGGACTGCTCCGATCCCATTGCCCCTTGGGAACCTGAAGCAGCTCGGTCTGTCATCGATGGCTGCTGCTGTAGCGACAATGTGCATTAGTTCCGCCTCATCAGATGGAGCCATGACCACCATGTTAGGTAAACAAGCCATGTACGTGATATCAAATGCTCCACAGTGAGTGGGTCCATCTGCACCTACCAAACCAGCTCTATCCATTGCAAAGCGAACTGGTAGTTTCTGAAGATCTACATCGTGTACCACCTTCATAGCCATTGTAAAGTATTTAAATTCAGAAGTAGAATGTGTAATACCACTACACTTAACCTATGTTTTTGTATATCATTTAATACCTCAGGCTAACCTGATCATAGCCTCGCTGCAGGAATGATGAATAGATAGCACAGAATGGCTTGAGACCCTCTGTGGCTAAACCAGCTGCAAATGTAACAGCATGTTGCTCTGCAATTCCCACATCAAAACATCGATCTGGAAACTTCTTCTGGAAATAATTGAGGCCTGTTCCACCACCCATTGCTGCATGGATGGCCACAATCTTGTCATCGACCTCGGCTTCTTTTATTAGGGATTCGACAAAGTACTCGGTATATGAAAGCATGGAGGGTTTGGACTTAAATTGCTTTCCTGTTTTTGGATCAAACTTGACGACCCCTGAAAGAGAGAGAAGTTAAGGATCTGCTTATGGAATATTATGATTTAACTAGATTTATGATTTAGCTCTCTCACCATGCATTTTGTCTGGTGCTGCCTCAGCTGGTGGATAGCCTTTCCCTTTCTCTGTCACAATGTGTATAAGAACAGGACCTGGTGCGGGCATTGCTTTTACTTTCTGGAAAATGGTGACCAGGTCTTCTATATTGTGCCCATCCACCGGACCAATGTAATATAACCCGAGCTCCTCAAAGAGAGTAGAGCCAGAAGAACAAATCATACCCCTTGCATACTCATCTACTTTTGCTGCAACTTCATGCGCTTGTGGTCCAATTTGCTTTGTGATACTCTTTCAGATATTTGAAAAAAAAAAAAAAGAAGAAAAAGAAAAAAATTTGTCAGGTCTCTCTTCTATTTGAACTAACAATGGAGAAAGAAAATTCAGAAAGGCAGTTGCGTGAAAAGCTTAGGAGTTACCACTAAAAAAAAAAAAAAAAAAAAAAAAAAAAAAAAAATTAATAAAAAAAAAAAAAAATAAAAGCTTAGGGGTCATACTTTTGCAGCTTCGCGAAGTTTTCGGAACTTGGGGCTTGCCTGGAGCTTGGTTAAGGCACTGCTGAGTGCTCCAACAGGAGTTGCAGGGCCATCAAGAGTAGCAGTGGGCAAAGAGACTTGCTTATTGTCATTCAACACAACAATCAGGTTAGCGTCAAGGTAGCCAGCATTGTTCATTGCCTCGTATGCTTGTCCTGCTGTCATGGCTCCGTCTCCTATAACAGAAATAACATTGTTGTTCTTTCCTAAAAGGTCTCTTGCAACTGCCATACCTACAAAATGTTTTCAGAGGGTTACCTTGTGGATTAATAACATCTGTACATAAAAAGAAATTTGCAGTGAGGTCACAAAACACATACCAAGACCAGCAGAGATGCTTGTAGAGCTATGACCTGCTCCAAAAGCATCATAAACACTCTCATCCCTTTTAGGAAACCCTGCTAGCCCTGAAGTTTTCCTGATTGTGTGCATTCTAGACCTCCTCCCTGTCAAAATTTTATGTGGGTATGCCTGCCGTATTTTGTTGTTCAATTCAGAACCCATGTTGTGTTAATTGAAAGCACGTGCAATAGCAAAATAGTAAGAAGGAAAATGCAATTTTACCAAAAAAAAAAAAATAAATAAATAAAGAAAACTCAATCAAAATGCTGTAGTAGTGTGCCAATCCTGCAATTAAAGAGCCCTTGATGGGGTTCTTTTTCTTTGGAAGGATAGGCAAACAATCAGTGGCCCATGAAAATTACGTTTAGCCCCATTGTTTCTGCTCCCTTTTATTTAGGCTGAAACTGCCTCAGTCGAACACACACACCTATCAAGTTATATAGTTATATATTTAAAATTAATTATTAAAAAAGTATCAATATTTTTTACCTGACACTTCCTCCTTGT
Organism: Pouteria glomerata; assembly: GCA_035590655.1. Taxonomy (NCBI): domain Eukaryota; kingdom Viridiplantae; phylum Streptophyta; class Magnoliopsida; order Ericales; family Sapotaceae; genus Pouteria; species Pouteria glomerata. The sequence continues at coordinate 18,400,507 of JAVXUM010000023.1, forward strand.
CTCAGAGAAAACAAAAATATAATATCTCAAAAACTGAAATATAATCAACATGAAAAATTGTAAAAATATCATGTAAAAATAAAAATTACAAATTAAAAGATTCTAAAGTAATGACAGAAAAGACAATCAAAGTAGAAACAAAAATAAAAATATCTCAAATTCAAAATTTTTAGCTAATTTAAAGAGTAAAAAAATATATGTATTTAAAATTTAAGTATTAAATACATTAAAATTGAAATTGTAAGTTAAAAAAAAAAAATTGAAAAAGCACAAAAATATAAAAAGGCGTTTGAAGCTCAAAAGAACGCAAAAAATTTCAAAAGTTTTTATCTTTTTCAAATTTCAAGAAAGTTAAGGTGGCATTTGGTTTGATTTTTATTTTTTATTTTTTGTTTTCTATTTTATGTGTTTTATGTTCTAAAAATTTCAAAACATGATAACAAAAAATGTTATGTTTTTCTTATTTTGAGTTAAAAATAATCAAAATAATTTTTTACTATTTTTTATTTTATGTGTAAACTCATTTTTTATTTTTTAAAATAAAATTTGAAAACACAAGTAAAAAAATGCGCTTTATACTATTTTCCTTATTTTTAAAAACTCAAAATGAAAAAGATGCTCAAAATAGAAAATAAGGAACAAAAATTAAAAACAAAAAGTAAACCAAATGAGGTCTAAACTTTTTAAAAAATTTGTCAAAATTTAACTAATATTTATACTAAAAAAAATTCATAAAACTCTAAAAATTATTTTAAAATAATTTTTTAAATAAAAATTACTAATTAAAAGATTCTAAGGTAATGATATAGAAGACAACCAAAGTAGAAACAAAAATAAAAATATTTCAAATTTAAAAATTTTAGATAATTTAAAGATTATAAAAATATACGTATTTAAAATTTAAATATTACATACAAAAATTTAACTAAAATTATAAGTTAAAAAAAAAATTAAAAAAGTACAAAAATATAAAAAGGCATTTGAAGCTCCAAAGAACACAAAAAATCTGTCAAAATTTAACTGATATTTCATAAAATTCTAAAAATTTTTTAAAATAATTTTTTACAGTAAAAAATTTATTTATTTTTAACTTTTAATTTTATTTTTTAACTTTTCTTTTCTTCAACTCAACACCTCCCCCAAAGTTTGGGGTCCTCGCTCTCTCTCTCCCTTCTGCTTTTCCCAGCAGCCGTGCTTTCTCTCTCTCTACTTTCCTCCCAGCTGCCACGCATATACATGTCATGATCTATTTTGCTCCCATTATTTTCGAACTTTTTGCCGCAATTCACCCACAACTTGTACTACGGCTCCCACTTACAAATCCTGGTCCACCCCTGCCCACAAGCCTTCCATTTCAATCTGTGAGAAATTTTTTTTTTTTTTTTTCTTTCTTTTCAAGCATTGCTCTGGCAAGAAATACCACAAATTAATGGTGACCAATAACATTTGAAATAGTTTTCTATTCATTCTCATTTGCGGAGTAGAGCCACTAACCTGATGACCAACATCCCATATGATTCTGTCTTCAGGGGTGTTGAAAACATGATGCAGAGCCACAGACAACTCTACCACCCCTAAGCTTGCACTGAGATGCCCGCCGGTCTTCGATATAGTGTACACGACATCTGCTCTCAGCTCTGCGGCCAGTTGTTCAAGATCCTGAAACAACAATTCCAGCTGAGCAAAACAAACAGAAAGAAACAGACAAAATGGATGGTTTCCCCATTTTTTTTTTGAAGTGGTTATAGCAGCGAAAAGTCTACATGTGGATGTTATCGCCATGAAAATGATTGTTTTATTTTTACCTGAGCAGAGAGATTCTTCATGTGAGCTGGATAGTTGATTGTATCCAACAATGGTGTTGGTGGCGGGTTCTCGCCAGAGAAGTCAATCTTCCAGCCCTCCTTATCTTTCCTAATCATCATCTTCCCCTCCTCGCCATCTGAACGAGTGGCTGAAGCTCTCAAACACAACTGAAACCCAGAAACCAGCCACCAAATATATATACATATCATTTGATCACTCACCATGTTTGCAATCAAAACCATTATCAGAAACACCAAAACCACGATCGAAAAGAAATTCAGATGAGAAGAACTTGAAAAAAAAAAAAAAAATTAATGAATAATTTTGATTGAAACTGAAATGGAGTTGTCAAGCACGCTGACCTGTTTTCTGCCTGTACGGCGTCGTCTTCGAGCGGTCGTTGGCCATGGAGATATTGACGGGTGCAATCTAATGAGAGAACCCGCGACCACCATGGCTGGCTGATCGAGTATGGTGACACGACTGAATACAGAAGAAGAAGACGAAAAGGAGAAAGGAAGAGAAAAGGTGCGAGCCCTCGAGAGAAGGACAAGAGGGACAAAATTTATAATTAGCGAGGGGAGCGCGGCTTTCCATCGAACCGGCATCAACCAATTTCTCACGATATTTTCACGTCCATGCGAGAGAAAAATCGA
>JAVXUM010000023.1:18412941-18435531 GCA_035590655.1 Pouteria glomerata
CCCCCCCCCCCCCCCCCCCCCCCCCCCCCCCCCCCAACAAACGGAACTTCATTAATCGAATAGTTTTTAGAGAGTAATTAGAGAGAATTTTTATTTTATTTATTTCATAAAACACTAGACTTTCGTCACACCAAAAACTTGGAAAAATGCTCTCCTCCCATTGCACTGCAAGGGTTGCAATGTAAAGATAGAGGTCAAGATATAATCAAAATTTATTGATCTTATAAAAAAAAATATAAATATATATATTACAGTATTTATTAATTCAATTAAACTGTAAAATGGATTGTAACTCCCTGAAACCCGGCCCAGATGAGTAAATGAGTAAAGCTAATATCAAACTTAATGCTAGTAATAATTCAAACTGAATTATTAGATTAAAATTATACAACTATTTAGACTATTGAATTAAAATTTAATAACTCAGATCTGGTTATCACTCATTTATCTTCAAATTTAATCTCAACCGCCGGGTTCAGAACGAGCTGCCATTAGGGGAAGAAATCCATCACAAATAATCGAACCCATTGCAGAGAATCGAAAAAGTTACTTATCCACTGTAGTATTCTTTGGAAAAAGAAAACATGTATTTATTTACAAGCATTGAGTCGGCGATAAGCCACAATTTATGATATGTTTGTTTTTGTGAGATATAAAATTAAATAAAAGATAGTATTTTACATTTAATTTTTATCTAACGTTTAATTTTTTTTTTTTTTTCCCTTCGAGATCACCTCTCATAAGATAACTTTTAATATTAACTCGACCCCATGAAAGATATTATCTCCAAAAAAAATTATAATTAAGGATGTGAGAAAAAATTAAAAACAAAATACTCTTTCTTATCTAACTTCATATCTCACGAAGCAAACAAGTACTAGAGAACGAGTGAACAGTTTAATTAGTACTTGATCACATGGTGGCGTAACCAGAGGTCATACATGACCATATGGAAAGCATCATATTTAATAGGAGGTGAATTCCACTGGAAGTGCTTCTGCACCTGTAAAAACAAAAAAAAAAAAAAAATAAATATAAAATAAATAAATTCACCATTAAAAGCAAATCCTTGTTTTAACCGCATCTTAATTAACCTAGCACTTTCTTGTAACAAGACCAATACATCCTTTCATTCTAATCCTTTTTGGCTTGATGGCAACGTTTGGAGTTGTAAAAAAAAAAAAAAATACAAAACTCCATAAATTTCTACAAATATGAATTACGAGACTCAAAAATTTAAATTTTCTATTCACTGCACAAAACATGAAATATTAACTTTTATAATTTTATACAACTCCAAACACACCCATTATTGCAAGTTGGGACTATGAAGTAAATGGCTCTAAGATGTTTACATTGGCAAGGAAATTACAAAACTGCAGAACAGCTCTAAAAAATTGGAGCAAAACTCATTTCCCAAAAATTTCAAAGTCCATTGTTGTTATCAAGGCTGCTATTTTAAGAATCCAAAGTGAACCAGCCACTGAGGAAGGGAAGCCAGAAGAAAAGATGCTTATGCTAAAGCTAAACGACTTATGGGAAAAGGAGACATTATTTTGGCACCAAAGGTCTAGTATAAATTGGCTCAAATATGGTGATCGGAATTCTAAATTCTTTCACATTACAACCATCCAGGGAAGGCAAAGAAACCAGATTCTAAAACTCAAAAAGATCCTTCAGGCAAATGGCTTACTGATCCTCAAGATATCTCCTGCCTGATTACTAAATATTTCCAGGATCTTCATTCAGCCCATGCTCCAAGGAATTTCTCCACCATTTTGAATGCAATTGAGCGCAAACTAAACGCCTCTACGACTGCAACACTTTGCCGTGCTGTCTCAGTAGAAGAAATACATAAAGGACAGATTACTCTTGAAGCTACAGGGATGGAAAAAACAGTTCCTATCAACTGGTGGGAAGGAAACCCTTGTCAAGTCAGTGATACAAGCCATTCCCACATTTCCTGCAATGTGCTTCAAATTTCCTTCCACCCTTTGTCACCAACTCAATGCAACCACTAGGTACTTTCAGTGGGGAGGAGTTGACGAAAGAAGCAAGAAAAATTGGTCTAAATGGCAGAAGCTTCAAATCTCCAAAATCTCAGGTGGTCTTGGACTTGGAGACATGGAAAGCTTTAATTTGGCTTTTTTGGCTAAAAAATTCTGGAGAATGCTCAAGAACCCTGATCAACTCTGGGAAAGACTCTTAAAGGGCATTTATTCTCATAATACACCTCTCCTCTGTGCAAAGAAAGGCCATAAGGCCTCATGGATCTGGTCAAGTCTCTGTCAAGGCAAAGATCTCTTAAAGGCTGGGTTAAGGTGGAATACCGAATCAGGAAATTCCATACGCATTTGGGATGATTTTTAGATTCCTACTTCTAATAGATTCCAAGTTCTCTCCAAAAAATCCGCAGATTGCTCGCTCTCTCTTGTCAAAGACCTCATTACTTCCGCTTGTCAGTGGCATCTAAATAAAGTCTAAAGCCTTTTCTCGGGAAAAGATACCAAAGCCATCTCAGCCATTCCCCTCTCTTGGAGAAATGACTCAGAAGATGAACTTATCAGGCATTTTTCTAAACAAGGCACATACACTGTAAAGTCCGGTTACCACCTTGCAGCTAAGAAGAAAGGTCTCCACATTGCTGATCCCTGTTCATCAAATACATTTTCATCAAAGCTTTGGATGACCTTGTGGACTATCAACTCTATCCCAGAAATCAAACATTTCATATGGAAAGCCTGTAAGAATTTCCTCCCAACAAAGTCAAACCTGGTTACGAAGAGATGTTCCAAAGATCCAAGCTGCCCACTCTGTAACACTGAAGCTGAATCCATTGAACATGTTTTCTTCAGATGCCCCTGGACCAGAGGAGTCTAGTTTGGTTGTAATCTCACTCACAAGGTGAATTCATCTAAGAACACTACTTTTGCAAACTGGCTTGAAGATGCTTTGGCTGATTTGGAGAGAAACCCCTCAAAAGATCATATTCTCTCATCTGCTGTAAATCTTTGTTGGAGTATTTGGAAGTCCAGGAACAATCGCATATTCAATGGAATTCCACCATCCCCTACAAACACTATTTTTAATGCCTCAAATGCCACAAAAGATTATCTAGAAGCCCTCTTATTGGCAAACCAAAAAGGCCCTCAGACTAGCTCAAACTCTAGGAGTTCCTCTTGGCAACCACCATCCCAAAATCAGTTTAAAGTCAACTATAATGGAGCTTATTGCACTAAAACTCAGGCTGCTGCTTATGCCATTATCATCAGAGACTCAAAGGGTGCACTCTAGACATCAACTATGGTCGAATTGAAGTACTCTTAGGCTTAGCTGCTGAAGCATGGGCAATTCGAGTTGCTTGCTCTATAGCCAAATTCTGGGAGCTGAAAGAGGTAGTTTTTGAAAGTGATGCCTCGGTTATCATCTCTGCCCTGAACTCTAACTCTGTTTGCAGACTATGGGAGGTCTCCTCTATTCTTAATGATATCCTTGCTTGGAAGCCTTATACAACTGGTCTTTTTCTTGGTGTAGTAGAACAGCAAACGGAGCTACTCATTACTTAGCTTAAATTGTTTAAAGGGATCTCTTCCTCCTCAGAATTCTCTTTTCATCTTCCCTCAGGGTCTATTGTAATGAGGGAACAATTTGCATCCAGATAATTTTAATGCAATTTCTCTCAAGTTTCACAAAAAATAATAATAATAATAATAACCATTTTATATGGGCAAAATAGGTTCTCTAGCATGGAAAGTAAAAACACCCTTTTTCACATCTAAATACCAAGTATCATACTTCATTTGAATTCTTTGATATTTGAATTTTTTGATAAATAACATTTTGGATACTTGAGCTTTTCACTAAATCCCATTTCAGAGCATAATATTTTAATTATAACAATTAAGAGCTTGAGAATTCAATTATTACAATGTGATACCTCTATCACCCTTTTAATATTATAATCATGCGTGTGTTTCCTATTTTACCCCTCAATTAATTGGTCCCATGCATTTAATGGTGAAACATACACTTGGCCATCAATTGAGGGTAAAATATTAGATGCATGTGTGTAGAATTTTGTTAAACAAAGGGTTATAAAAATCCTACATTGAAAAAAATTGAATTCTTAGGCCCTTAATTGTTAGAATTAAAATGTCAGATCTGAAAGTGAGATTCGGTGAAAAGCTCAAGGGTGCAAAATGATATTTTTACCCTTGAACTTTTCAAGCAGTAATGTAAATATATATACATGTTGTAAGCAGCAGTAATGCAAAGATTTCCTCTAACCTTAACTAGATTCTTGTGCAAAGCAACAAAGTCTGCATCAGGTATTTCCTTTAGTATTTGCTTCAGTCGATACACATCATTCTCCTCGAGCACAACCGAAAATTTTCGCCAATCAAGAATGTCATTGAATGGCAGATCATAATAGTTAGATAGTATTACTGCAAGGGGAAATATCACAAAAAACTAATTAGACAAACAATCCAAAGGCACTAGTTAGAAGAGCTAAAAAACCTAGGGAAAAAATAGCATGGTGCCAGAAACATGAGGCAATTGCTCTAAAATATTGTAAACAACCATTTCTAATTGACTTCCTTTTCATCTGTTACTGTTCCTATAGTCATTTATTTGGCCACTGCAAACATATCAGTTTATTTTTGTTAAGAGTACCAAGTGATGAAATGCCAGAACTTGAGACCTAGGATCAAACTTTTTTCGAGCTATTCAAGCTCGGCTCGTAAAAAGCTCGACTTGAGCTTGGATCGTAATTAAAACAAACTCGAATAAATTTCTATTTGTGGTTCATTTGGAATAGTGCTCGAACTTTAGTTTAGAAAAACTCGGCTCAAAAGCTCACGAACTGGCTTGATAAAAAAATATATATATTTATAATATTTTTTTATAATAAAATATTATATTTTAGACTAAAACGGCATCGTTTTGGTTTCATCGAGTTATTTGCAAGCCGATATCATGCCTAAATTCTTTTTAATCAAGCCGAGCTTGAGCCTAATAAAAATTTAAACCGAACTCGAACTTGAGCTCAAATAAGTTAAAGCTAAATTCGGTTCGGCTCATTTCTGCCCCTATTGAGAATACCCTACTATTTCAACAAAATAACTTCAAGCAGACTCATTTATGATGAACCGAAAACCTAGGAGGTAGAAAGCATATATGATAGAAAAGATGAAAATTTTGGAATCTCCCATTAACATTGTTATTCTTAAGTAATGCTGAAAAGAAAATGTAACGTAATCATTGACTGTATTGCGTTTAGATAATTAACAGAGGCATTGACAAATTAGGACACCTCGTATATGCAGAAAGCTACATGGCTAACTAGCTCACAAGTCTTGCCTTAACGGGAACAGATGTTTCAAGAATTACCTATGAGTTCTTCTCGGTGGCACTTGGTAATCTGTAAGTGATTGAGAGACGTTTGATGACAGGTCAAGTTGCATTAAGGTCAAATCAAATATCTACCAACTCTTTTTTAAGGAGAGATAAAAGGATAAAGTAAACAACCCTATAACCAAGAACAAAATTCTTCTCACTATATCATGGTGACCTATTGAAATCTATCTAGGTGAGTTCTATGACTGTGCTTGTCCATTTTATCTCAATATACGCAATTAAGCTTGGTGGTGTTCAACACCTGACCTGTACAATAGCAAGCATTGACTAAATGCGACAGAAAATAATTGCACCAAAAAAACAAAAAAACAAAAAAAATCATGGCTTAGTCCAACTGCCAAGAAAAATGAAACTCTTACCAGGAATGCATCCATAATGGATTGAATCAGCTATTCGAGCACTGTTGACCTGAGAACCACCAGGACATATGCAAAACTTAGTCCTGTAAAATCTCTTTTGATATTCCAAATGTCCAGTAGCCCTGTTTATTCTGTTGTTTGAAATATCAAGCTCTGTATCACTGTCCCACACTCGTGCCAGTATAACTCTAATTTTGGAGTTCCTATGACCCGCCCAAAAACCCAGAGTTGTCCTGGAATTTTGATTATTGTCAGAGATAAACATGAAAGTTTAAAGTTTCCAATAGCAATTTCTAATACCCTCCACATAAATGAAACAAGTTCAAGTCTCCTCATAGTTCCAAATAGGAAATTTTAAGACAAAACATGGGTAAATTACGCTTTGTACAATTAAATTTTATAACAAATCTCACTCCAGCAACTTGCGCTTGGGAATTTTCTAGTAACTAGCCACATGGCTATTTTCTAAAAGGGTTAAAAAGTGAAACACTTGTCTTCTTCCATATTTTCGCCCCACAAAAATAAATAAATAACTCACTTCTGTTCATTGTATACATAATCTAATAATTGATATTTGCAGATTCTGATATTTTTTTTTTAATAAAAAAAGAAGATGAAGAAGATTGTAACTCTAGATAAAGTACATATAATGAACATAAATGAAGGTGAATGCAATTAATGGCATCAAGTTTGGTAAAAAACTGTCTTAAACTTCACACAGACATTGTTATCAGGTTTGGAAATCATAAATGAAGGTGAATGCGATTAATGGCTACTTAATGATAAATCCCCAAAAGGAAGGTTCCCATAAAGTCCACGTTACAATAAATTAAGAGTATGGCAGCTTAATTGTTAGAATTGATGGTTTAGGTCCTAAAATGGGATTTAAAATAAAGTACAAGAATGCAAAATGTAATTTACCCAAATAAAGTCTAAATCAAGGATCATAAGCTTCGATTTGGTTAGGATGAAAAAATAATAGAACTTGAAAGTCTTAACAGAGTAACATAAACAAAATGAAAGTGAAAAGAGAAGCTACTTTTCAACATGCATTTGGTTAAATAGAATGTTTCTCCACTAAGTATAAGAAAATAAGATTTTTTTACTTTGTCTAAATTTCTCTCACCCATATATCCATAAAATAGAAGTTGCATTTGAATAGAATGGAAACAGTGGGAGACCTAATAAAAGACAATAACATTAATATAAAGTTATATCTGTTGTGTTTTTCGGATGAAAATACAAACCAACACCAAGAAAGCCATACCATTTTTTTCCCTTCCCTTCAGATGCCATACTCTCCATTTAACCAAATAGTGCCTCAAGATCAAAAGGTTATATATGAAAAGTGAGGAGTACATCCAAGTCTTATAATCAAGCGCAAAAAATCTATCAATTAATGTCCTTACACTAGCATTAAGGTAGGAATAGGAGCAACATCTTCACCATCACTCTCTGGTGGAGTGTTCTTTTCAACCGAAGGGGATGAGAGCAATGGTAAGATCCTCCATTACAATTATTCTGGGTGTGGATGTAATTCTAGGTCTGACGCATGGCTAAGTTAGATGGATTTTGGCAAACCGTATTTTTAAGCATAATTTTAGAATTTATTTTTCATGAGCTATTTTAAATATACTGTAATTATTGGGAATTTTAATTTTATTTCAGCATTTCGTAATTATAGGGAATCTTAATTTCAATTGTGTAATTTAGGGAATTTACTTGTTTTACAGTTAGCTTATATAAAGGCTAAGGTTGTATTGGGTTGAAATTGAACAGTTTTTTTTTTTATTTTTTTTTAATGAATTAAAGGTACTCTGAAATTTTCTTAGTCTCTTCATGACTTATATCTCGTCTCTTTTCTCCCTTCCCTATACTACAACTACATATGTAATAAACTAGTAAGCAAAACAGTATTTCAAAGTGGTCACAAAATGGTGATTATTAAATGTGGAGTCGTAAAGCTAGAAGAAACAAATAGATAATACTTTTGAATTGTTAATGAAATTCGAGTAGTGTGATGACCCGAATTTTAAATTATCAGTCCATGACTTTAGTTATATTTGAAGGAAAATAGATAACTTTTGGCGATTAGACTTCTATGTTGAGTGATTTTAGTCAAGTATCTTGAGTCAATATTCTTGATATTGTTAGATTATTTAGGATTAATATCTTGAATATTAATTGTGGTACGCATTTACCTTGAAGTTTTTGGAGGCGAAGATTTCATACACTTGAGATTATTTTGATTTGATATTTTATTATGGGTTAGATTTTTAATAATAGGTCTGTATTTATGTTTAGGATAATACACGTTTCTTGGATATTTCTTTTGGACCCAAAGTAAGTGATTTTGCTTTGCTATTTATGGTTTGAAAAATCCACACTATTTATGTAAGACTTTTGAAAACGATTCATTAATAATATTATTTATTTATTTATCATATAAAAAAAATTATTTTTATTAGTTTGATCATTTATTTATTTTTATTTTAACAACATGCATATTATTGAATACTATGAATCACGCAAATTTATTTATGCTGTTTGGTATTGAATCCACATTGGTGTTGGCAATGAGAATATGATATTGGATTATAGGTACTGGAAAGTTCAGGGAAAAGTACCCATTTTAGATAACTTTGACAACTAGAGAACCGTCCCAAGGGAGGTGACTTTTATTTCTCAACGTGTAAAGAACAGTTCCTGGTACATCTGGGTGACCCACATAGATCAGCTTAGAGAAAAGTGCCTAGTGTGCCACCCGTTGTGACTTTAGGTTTGATGCTGGATCCAACCTAGCCTAGCTTTTAAGGTTTATTTGTGGTTTTTGCTAGTTAGGCTTTGTTTGGAAACTCAAAAACCTGCTTAAAAAATTCAGTTTTTTGGTTTTCTGCATTTGGAAAGTCAATTTTATCCTTTTCATGCATAAAAACCAAAGGTACCTATGAAGGTATATTTGTAATTTTGACAGTAGATATTTCTCGGTTTGTGCAACAACACAAATACACACACACACACACACACACAAAAGAAGCTAGCTTTTCAGTTTTGTTCTCAAATAAAGCCTTAGTTTGATCATGCCTTTGGTTTTGATTCTGGCATTATCCCAGATTCTCTCACCATGTGCAAAATAATAATTTTAATGTCATGTTAATGGTGGAAATTTCAAAAATGAAATATTGGTATTTTTGGTCATTGGAAACCAGAATTTTGGATTGATTATTAATGGCATTGGACTGGAACTAATTTGTTAGAATTTGTTTTTCAAATATTAGTTTTTATATCAAAAATTGATATTTTTTAAATTACTCCATGTGTATTGAAAAGCTAGTTTTTGCAAATTCATTTATTTTATGAATTGATTGTACTGAACTGCATCAAAAAAACATATATATTTTTATTATGCATTGTATTTTTATTATGCATTGTATTTCCATTCGCAAGGCATAGGCTCCCCATCATTCTTAATATTTTTCAAGAGAGATGAAAGAATAGTAGGCATTGGCTTTCTAATTGGTTTGGAACTGTGATTTAATGAGTTTTTAACCTCCTATAGGATTATTTTGGCAACTTGTTTTAGACTAGATATTTTTTTTTAGACCACTATTATCGAGTTGCTTAATTTAGGGGTCATTATTGTGATGGACTAGTTTTTGTTGATTTTATTTGGAGAATCAACTATTGACATTATTATTAAATCCTATCATATTGGCATTACTATTTGAGTTCATTTTAAACAGTTACCTGTGTATAGGCCAAGGCACTTTGCACTGTCGGTCTCATCCTTAGGTGAGGTGTGACAAGTAGCATGTAAGATTATTATTATTCTTATCCAACACAACACACTAAAATCCTAATCCCAAACAAGTTGGGGTCGTCTACATGATCATTTTTTTCATTAATTTTTATCAAGGGTTATGTTCTCTATGAGATTATTTGAAATTGGGTCTTTATTCACAATTCCTATCTACGAGATCTTAAGTCTACCTTTAGTTCTTTTTACACCCTTCAGTTGGATCCAACCACTTTTCCTTATTGTGCATCTTTAAGTCTACATTAAGGCCATGTTTGATAGCGGAATAGAAAGGCCAGATTAGACTGATAATCCGTAGGCCCCACACATATGCAGTGTTTGTTTGAGTTTTGAGGCAATCTGTGGGCCCCACGGATTGGATTGATAATCCGGTGAAAGGCCAAATACGTTATTCCACGAGGGTGGTGGTATTATTGATACCCTACCTCTAGATTTATTTCCCACCAACATCTAAAGATTCAAAATTATTTTCTATTACATCACATATCAAATTACATCTTTTATCCCACTTTATATTCCACCAACTAAACACCAAAAAAATAATTCCACACAAAAAATTAATAGCATATTTTATCCAATCTCATATATTATCCCATGGTAATATTTATCACCCCATCATCCAATCCCCCAAAAGAAACACAGCCAAAATATAACCAAACCATCTTACCTAACCTTCTCTCAACATTTTTTCCCCATCGGTGTCGCCTTAAGTTTCTTCACAATAATAATCATTATTATTAAAATATTATTATTATATGTAGAGTAGCATGTAAGATTATTTCATAGCACTTAGATTATCAATACTATTATAATAAAAGAATAGTATATTTAGTGAAGCTCCAGATTTGGTGAAACCTTTTTCCTTCTCCCTATTATACCTCTCAATTCCCTGTAACCACCTACAACTTCAATGGTATTGAAAAGAAAATTTTACAAAATACCACATAATTAAGTAATTTCACCTTCTTTTTTTTTTATTTTGTCTTCATTAAATACCCTTCAACTACCCATTACTTTTTAGGGATGGCAACGGAGCAGATCAAAGGCGGATATAGCAATATCCAAATCCGAACTCTCAACCCTCCATTCTCCTTCAAATTTGTTCCGAACTCCGAACGAATATTTTTTTGGACCTCCATCCCCACTCGAAACGGAGAATGGATATATTCACGGATATTCGAAAATCCGAATTCTTTGTTCATCTTCAAATTCGCCTCCTAACTTGATACATTACTTTATTGCATATGTAACCTATTATTATCAAATAATTTATTTCTAAAATAAAAATAATACATAAATATTATCATAACAATAATTTACCAAAACAATACATAAACATTTTCAAAATTAACATTTTACCAAAATACTATTTCACCAATACATAATAGAGATACATAATTCTAAATTAAAAAAAAAAAAAATTTATAACATTATAATTTGTCTTGAATTGAGTTTCTATATACTGATTTTTATGACATTATAAGTACGTCATCCAAAAATAAAAAAAAAAATATTGAATGTTTCATGAAACATTTTAGTTAAATTATTTAAAAAATCTATTTTCTAGAGAATTCTTTGAACATGAATATTGAAAAGTTTAAAAACATAAAATTATATTTTAGCTAAAAATGTTAAAAATAAAAAAAAAAATAATGTGAGAATACCTAATAAAGTGTGGGGATACCTCTCCCTAGTGCGAGGCCTTTCGAGGGGCGCCGGGTCGCCTCACCAAGAATAAAACCGTGACGGGTCGGGATACTGTGTGCGCCCTGGTGCTGTGTGCCGTCCACGTGTACGTGGATCCTGAAAGCGGATAATATCGTACTAGCAGTATTGGGTCCCGGGCTGTTATAATGGTATCAGAGCTGGTGCCGGGTCGGTGTGCCAGCGAGGACGTTAGGCCTCCAAGGGGGATGGATTGTGAGATCCCACATCGGTTAGAGAGGAGAACGAACCACGCCTAATAAAGGGTGGGAATACCTCTCCCTAGTGCGACGCGTTTTGGGTGGGCACTAGGGTAGCCCTCGCCAAGAACAAAATCGTGACGGGTTGGGTGACTGCGGCACCCGGGTGCTATGTGCAGTCCACATGAGTATAGATCCCAGAAGCGGATAATATCGTACTAGCGGTGGTGGTCACAGGCTGCTACAGTGGTATCAGAACCGATGTCGAATCGGTGTGCCAGCGAGGACGCTGGGCTCTAAAGGGGGGTGGATTGTAACGATCCCACATCGGTTGGGGAGGAGAACGAACCACACCTAATAAAAGGTAGGGATACCTCTCACTAGTACGACGCGTCTGGACCCGTGGGGAACATGGGGGAAGGAACAAAACCCTGAGGGGCCGGGTGAAGCTTGCTGGGGACAATATTGTCCTGTGAGTGTGGGGCCCAGTAGCTGATGTTGCGTACTCTGATACCAGAGCGACGCGTTTTGGGGGGCACTGAGGTCGCCTTTGCCAAGAACAAAACCGTGACGGGTCGGGTGGCTACAGTACCCGGGTACTGTGTGTCGTCCACGTGAGCGTGGATCCCGAAAGCGGACAATATCGTACTAACGGTGGTAGTTCCAGGCTGCTACAAGATGGGGCTAATGGGACTTGCTTATTAAAGCCACTGTCCATAGTTGAGATCTCAACTCATAGGCCAGATGGGGCCAATTGTGTACTGCAATGACATTTGTATTATTCATTATACATACATATCACAACACTGCTAAATGGGGCATGTGGTGCTCACGATGCGATGGGATATTTTTATGATTATAAGATATGGTACAATGATGTGATGAGATCGATGCTTGCGGAATAGTGATAATGATGTGATGACATTTTTGTATGAATGCCAGATAGGGTGTGATGTGATAGTAAGAGTTGATTAATGAAATGTGGTGCTTATAATATAAAATTACTATTGTTATTATGGCTCAATTTTTAATTATTGTGAGACTCCTGGTTATATAAATAATCGCGGATATATATATATATATATGTATGTATGTATCATGGGACGGTAAATTAGGGTGAGATGGGAGAATGGGTTCTGGTGATATGTGATGTGAAAGAAAAGCGACTTTAAATTATGTAATAAAAAGAAAATGGTGCATAATTTATTATCTTTTATTTTAAGTATAACATTTCCACTGAGTGTGTGACACTCATACTTAAATTTTAAATTTTTTAGGTTGAGTTAGGAGTGGTTGCATGTGCTGAACAAGAGTTCGAGTTGTCTATTTCTCTATTTTAATGTTTGTCTTGTGTTAATTTGTAAGAGTCGACTAAAGTTATTATTTTTTGAGATTTTATGGTAATGTGTACACACATACAGTTTGGGTAATAGAGATGGAGTGCTTATGAGTGTCTACCCTATTAAAGGATTAAATATGTATCCTAAAATAGGGGTGTGACACAACCAATATACATCATCCTTCAATATCTGGTTCCTAAGCCGAATCCTTAGGAATATAATATGCTACCTTTAGGTTTCTACTCGTTCATAGATTACTAGCCTATTGAACTTGATTACCAACCTCGCACGAGTTTCAGGATTTTTAATCTTTGGGTACGTATACCCGATATTTTTAGCATCCCTCAATCCAAATAAAACATAATATTAAATTTTTTCACTTTAAACTCAAATTAAATAAATTCTTTTTAATAGAAGTTTTAAAACTTGTTAGCTATCCATTCACCAACAAATTAGATAACAAAAAATTTAATCCCATTAAACAAGTAATGTCACGATAACAATCACGGTGCATATATATGCATGTATGTGTGTATATATATATATATATGCATTCAATTAATCTTTCAGATTTCAAAATCACGTTGAAAAAAATTATTCTCAAGGATTTATATAAAAAAGAAATTACCAAACCATCAGTTGAATCAAAACGTCCTGAGACAATTGATTATATGAGATAATATATATAGAGAGAGAGAGATAGTTGATTTATATGAGATAATATAAATATATATATATATATATGTTACTTGATGTCATGCTCACTAAACAATCCGTTTAAATCATACAATTCAATTAACCATATACATGCGCCTATCTTTATTTTGGTTGTTCATTGTTGTTGTTTACATAATTCGGGTCATTACATAATTTTTTATTTATTTAAAAAATAATTAATGCTCAATTTATTTAAAATTTAGAAAATATAATTTGTATAATTTTACATATAAGATTTGAATTTCAAATTTCAAATTTTGACCACTCATGCTTTGCCATTCCCTATCATAATTAAGAATTGTGCCTCAGGTCCTTACCAAAAACATGGTAGCATTGACCCCTCAAGCCTTTGCCAGCTAAGCCATGCCACATAAGTTAAATGTCAAATTATTTGAGTGAATTTATTATATAGATAATTTCTTAATAGGTCAATACTCAATAACATAAGTAAAGTTGGTTTCATAATTTTAACTTGATAAGTATTTTCCGATCACATAAAATACTCAGAGATATTTTTTCATTTTAATCACCCACCTTATATTCTATTAATAATGTCACAATCAATCCCTCTATTTTGAAAGAATAATTGATTCACGATAGAAAAGAATAATCACTTTTTTATCTTCAATTTTCACTATACCCTTATTTGTAGGCTTAGTTTTATTGAATTTGTAATATATGTATTATATTTTAATCTACTTACTCCAAAATCTTTGAACTTTAATGTATATCTCTAAAATTTTAACTTGAACTCTAATTTTAAACATAATTTCATTATCAATACAATATCATGGACGAACATATACTAAGGGATAGTATCTTGAATATGTTTAAGAAATTTGTGTATAATCAAAGCAGAAAAAATAAGGGTTTAAAGCAAATCTTTGGTGTGGAATCATTGGTATTGAAAAACTATGTGTATCATATCTAACAATTCTTGCACTAATAATTACTTTGTCATACATACCGTTGATCACTTTGGTATATTTCATAACAACTCTTCATTGACTATAAAAATTCTCTTTAAACCTATCATATATTTTCTCTGAATCAACAAAAATCATGTTAAGATTTTTTTCTTTTTATTTTTTATAATTTTTTCACCTATATTTTTATTATAAAAATAGTTTTCTATAATCAATCTACCTGGCATAAAACTAAAATTGATTCTTTGATATCTTTGTTACACATCTTAGCCTAGTATTTATTACTTTTTTCTCAAAGTTTCTTAGTGTAACTCGTAAATTTAGTGCTTTGATAGTTATTACACTCTTGAACATCTTTTTTTTTTTTTCTTTCTTTCTATATATATAATTCTTATAAATAGGTACTAAGATAACTTTTCTCTATTTGTTAGACAGTTTATTGATATATAAAATTTGTTAGACATTTTAGTCAACCTTTTATTATATCCGAGTGATAGGCTAAGATTATGTTTTATGCTGAGACAAACCAATTGCAACTCTCCATAATTCATTATTCATTCTTAACCAAATATAAGTTTTATAAACATTATTGTATACTTTATTCTCTTAGCACTTATATTCTCATATTTGAAATCTCTATTGATAACAATTCCTACATTATCTCTATTTCTATATTTTTCCAGACCACTAGAGTTTAAAATCACTATTTTCAACTTCTTTACTGATGAAGAAACTCCATCACTACCTAGCTATCGAGGACCCATTAGAAGAGCTAAGCCAAAGGAGCTCCAAAGTTTAATCATGGAAGCATTTGACTAAAGTGACAACAAAAGCACGATGGGTGATTTTGAAGAGTCCAAGTGCAAGGTTCTTTGCCAAGTGGACATAAAGAATCTACCAAGTAGAGAATGGTTCTATGCCAAGTGGATGTGGGGAATCTGGCAAGTAGAAAAGGACCTTAAGCGCCCATCTGAGAAGAAGCTTGGGCGCACGAGATATTGGATGCACGAGCTGGAGCTATCTTGGGTGCACAAGATGTTGGGCGCCCGACTGTGTCCTACCTTGGGCGCCTGCCGAGACTGAATTTTGCCTGTGACTCTCAGAACTTTTGTCGAACACAAGGCTACAAAGAACTTGAGTGCACACCAGCTTTCTTCTTGGGCACCCGTTCCTTTTCATTTAGCAATTTTATGATGTAATTTAAAGGAATCAAATTATGATTATACCCTTACGCTTTGTAAGCCTATAAATAGGTATTAGTCTTACATTATAAGCACTTTTTGCAACCTTGAGAATTCCTTTGATAGGATTTGAATTTTCTTCCATTGTTTCTTTGAAAGAACATGGATTTAGCCAATCTAGCCACTTGTCTATTTTATCTTTAATAATCAAGTTGCCTTAGAACAAGTTTCTATTGTGATTTGGCTTCTTGGCTTCCTTCTTCATTTTTGATTGGTGCCTCTCCATAGGTTGGGGTTGTGTTGATTAAGGGAAGAAGTCGACCTTGTTGATGAGTGGTTAAGATCCCTTCGTCATCTTAGTATTAGAGGTGGCACATCAAACAAGGTATTATTATATTTTATCTTTTCAATTTCTGTTTGTTTTTCTTCAAGGCATTCGGCCAAAAATGGATCCGCATAAATTTTATTTACCCTAATTCCTTGAAGTGTCAAATCTTATGGTAATTCTTTGATTGCTGGTTTTTGCATTGAGAGTGTTTGTTAAATTGATTGTCACATTAGATGCTTTGAATCGAACCTTGGGAAAAATAGCTAGGGTTAGAAGTTTGACCTCAAACTTTTCAGATCTCATCTTGGGATATTAAAAGTCTCTTACACAAAATTTGGGGGTTAAATCCCACCATTTGACCACAGAACCAAATTGGAGAGAAAATCGGCAAAAATTTAGTTCACCCACCAAAACCACCCAGAAAATTTCAGGATTTTACCACAAAATAGTCCTCATATAAGTGAGTTTGATCCTAAAATTTCAGGTCAAAATTTATTCATTTGACAGGCGAACTAAAGGAGGGTAGTCAGACTGAATAGCCTCTGTTTGAACACCTAAATCTACCCATAAAATTTTCAAATTTTACCCTCATTTTACTCATATCATAGTGCAATTGTCAACCAATTTTCAGCTCAAAATTCATTGATTTGATTGGTGAATTTAAATTGAATTGAATTGGTCTCTTATTTGAAATTTGATGCAATTAGTGTACCTAGCTGTACAATCTGCCTTTTGAGCTTAATATCTTCATCATAAAGAGTCTCAAATTTAGTTTTCGAGGGTCATTCCAATTGCATCTTATTTGCTTTTAATTTGGAGTCATCTTTTATTGTTCTTAGTGTCACATTTACCTTTTCTTGCAATCTTTTTTTTTTTTCTTCCTAGTTGCTCTTGATTTTCATTGATATATATTTTCAAGTGATTGGAGAGTCAATCTGCGCTTGTTCTTGAAAAGAAGCATAGTGAAGAGAATTGAGTGGTAAAAGGCAAGTGTATGAGAACATTATAGAGAAAAACTATTATTTGAGAGAAAACACTTGAAAGGTTGAGTCATTTATTACTAACATATTTTCCTTGTAGCTTTAAAATATGTCCAATGAGCAAGAAGTCAGTGGTAGTAATGTGGCAAAGGGTAGTAGAGTTGATGGGAGAGTTGTAGATGACCATATATTGCTTGAAACACTAAGGCAACAAATGGACAAATAATTTTGTGATGACCACTTTGTTGGATAAGATTGAAAGGTTGGAGGTAAGAGATAGAGAAGAAACTAGGAATAGGGGAAATGGAGATAGATCATCGAATGGGAAGAATGTTGAAAGAAGAAGAGGAATTGGAATGCATAGAATGTGGTTCAACCAATATATAGGTAGAAATGAGAGAGTAAGAGTTGATAATTTTGGGGGTGGAGATCATAATGAAGATGAATAGGAAAATTAATATGTTAAAGAAGAGTATGATTTCGGTTTCCACAATCAGGGAGGTAGAGATTTTCGGCCACCTAGAAGAAGAGGTTTTAGAGGAAGAAGGGGTGGTAGAAATTATAGGAATTGGGACTATGGAGTTGGGGAAGGAGCTAAAGAGAGAGTTGATTCAAATGTGGGAAGTATCAAGATGAAGACTCCTTCTTTTCAAAGAAAGAAAAATCCAGACTTGTATTCAGAGTGGGAAAGACAAGTAGAGCTTATTTTTTAATGCCATAATTATTCAAAAGAGAAGAAAGTGAAGCTTGCAGCTGTGGAGTTCAAAGAATATGCTATCGTGTGGTGGGATCAATTGTTGGTTAGAAAGAGAACTCTAGGACTCAGGCCTATTGCTACCTGGGAGGCCATGAAAGAAGTCATGAGGAAGAGGTTTGTCCCACAACACTACTTTAGAGAGTTTCATCAAAGATTACAAAAACTTTCATAAGGGAGTAAAAGTATAGAAGAGAATTATAAGGCCATGGAAGTTGCGTTGGCTAGGACACAATTGGAGGAACTTATGGAGGCCACCATGGCAAGGTTTTTGGCCGATTTGAACATAGAGATAGCTCATTTGGTGGAGTTGCATTCTTACCATACTCTAATCGAAATGGTGCATATTGCCATTAAGGTAGAGAAGCAATTAAAAATAAAGATATCCTTAATGTATAGAAGTGAGTCATTTGCTGCCACAACTAGAAACCAATGGAAACCAAACATTGGTAAGATGGAAAAGAATAAAAGGGAGCTATCGAAACAAGAAAAAGATGAATGGAAGGGAAAGAAGAGTGGAAAGGGAAAGGAAATATGGAAGAGAAAGAAGAGAAGGGGATCCCTACTAGAGCTAGAGAGGTGAAATGTTTTAAGTGTTTGGAGCATGGGCATTATGCAAATCAATGTCCAAACCAAATGGTGATGTTTATGAGGGAAGATAGAGGCATAGAGAGTGGAGAAGAAGTTGAGGAAGATGAGACACCCAATCTAGTTGAGTATGAAGATGAGGAAGAATTTGAGATGGGTGAGCAAAATCCTATGGTTAGGTTGTCATGTGCGATGGTTACCATGAGGGCTTTGAGCGCACAAGTGAGTGTGAAAGATGGGGATTCAATTCAAAGAGAAAATATCTTCCATATAAAGTGTGCCGTTAATGACAAATTGTGTAGCATGATAATTGATAGTGGGAGTTGTTATAATATGGTGAGTTCCTATCTTGTGAATAAGTTGGGATTGGTGTGTAGGAAGCATCCAAAGCCATATAGATTACAATGGCTGAATGAGTGCAACAAATTGAATGTGACCAAGCAGTTTGTGGTTCCATTCACCATAGGAAAGTACAAAGATGAGGTGGTTTGTGATGTTGTTCCTATGGTTGCTACTCATATCTTGTTGGGGTGTCCGTGGCAATATGATAGGAGTGTGACACATGATGGAAAAAAGAACAAGTATACTTTGGTAAAGGATGGCCGGACATACACTCTAAATCCTTTGAGCCCTTCATAAGCTCATAAAGACCAAGTAAGGATTATGAGAGCAATTGAGGGAATGAAAGAAAAATCAATTGAGGCAAAAAATGAGAAGAGAGAAAAGAATGAGAGAAAAGAGGGAAGAGAAAATGAGAAGAGAGAAAAGAATGAGGAAAAAGATATGAAAGAAAATGAGAAGAGAGAAAATAATGAGGAAAAAGATAGATCAAAAAGAAAAATGAGAGAACAAAAGAAAAAGGAGAACAATCTAGTTCAAAAGAAAAAGAGGGGAAAAGAATAACATTATTTATGGGAGAAAAAAAAATAAGAAAAGCTTTGCAAGACATGAGGCGTTTATACCTTCTCATGTATAAAGAGTCTTTATTTTTTGATTCTGACCTTGAATTTTGTCTTCCTAGTGCTATTATTTTTCTTTTGCAGGAATACAAGATGTTTTCCCTAATGAAATGTCAATCGGTTTACCACCATTGAGAGGGATTGAGACATCTCAAGGATCACGAGAAGCCAAACAAAAGGTATGCTAGGTGGATAGAGTTCATTGAGTCATTTCCATATGTAAGGCAATACAAACAATGATTGAATTCGAGGTCGAATTCTTTTCAAGAGGGAGAGGATGATGAAGAAACTCCATCATTACCTAGATATCGAAGACCCATTAGAAGAGCCAAAGCAAGGGAGCTCCAAAGCTTAATCATGGAAGCATTTGACCAAGGTGACAACAAGAGCACGATGGATGATTTTGAAGAGTTCAAGTGCAAGGTTTTTTGCCAAGTGGACATGAAGAATCTACCAAGTAGAGAATAGTTCTATGCCAAGTGGATGTGGAGAATTTGCCAAGTAGGGAAGGGCCATAGCCGCCCACCTGAGAAGAAGATTGGGCGCACGAGATGTTGGGAGCACAAACTGGAGCTACCTTAGGTGCACGAGATATTGGGCGCACGAGATAAAGCTGTCTTGAGCGCACGAGATGTTGGGCAATCGACTATGTCTTACCTTGGGCACCCGCCGAGATTGAATTTTGCCTGTGACTCTCAGAACTTTTGTCGAAAACGTGGCTACAAAGAACTTGGGCGCGAACCAGCTTTCTTCTTGGGCGCCCGTGCCTTTTCATTTAGCAATTTTATAATGTAATTTAAAGGAATCAAATTACGATTATACCCTACGCTTTATAAGCTTATAAATAGGCATTAGTCTTACATCATAGGCACTTTTTGAAACCTTGAGAATTCCTTTGTGAGGATTTGAATTTTCTTCCATTATTTTTTTGAAAGAACATAGACTTAGATAATCTAGCCACTTGTCTATTTTATCTTTGATAATTAAGTTGCCTTAGAATAAGCTTCTATTGTGATTTGGTTATTTGGCTTTCTTCTTCTTTTTGATTGGTGCCTTTTTACAGGTTGGGGTTGCGTTGATTAAGGGAAGAAGTTGACTTTGTTGATGTGTGGTTAAGATCCTTCGTCATTTACATTTTTCTATTATCTACTTAGGAGGTGTTTGGTGCAACGCAAAACAACGACAATAATAAAAAATCGTGGTTTGATTGATATTTGAGCGTTTGGTGGCAAACCATGTTTTTCAGAGATGAATAATGAAAAATATTGACTTTTGCAGAAAAATCCGTGAAAACGATTTTGAAATCTCTTCAAAAAAATTGATAATAGGTCTTGTTTGATAGCTTGGATGACGGTGGTCACATTAAAAAAAAAAATTACAGCTATTCTATTAATCGTACTCGAGTTATGTAATTTTTTCTAGAGTTATAATAGGTGTGAATATGTACAAAGTAGTAAAAAAAATTAAATTTTTAAGAATTTTTGAGAGTTTTTCAGCGCTTTTCAGTACTCCAAACGACCCCTTAATCTCTTGTAAGCAAGTTATATATACTCTCCTCTTAACTAAGATATTTATTAATTATTTTAGTTTTCTTTTTCAAAAAATCCTATATTCTTAGTTGTTATTATAAACTACTCTTTTAGACAAACTTCTTTACCTACGTCTTATTCATTTATGTGTGAAAATTCTTATCTATCGTTTATTAAACCTAGGGATAGAAACAAATGAAGCTACTCAAGTTCAACTTGAGCTCAATTTATAATTAAAACGAGCTTGAATCAAATTTAATTTGTGACTCGTTTAGTTTTGATGATCCTAAAAAGCTCGACTTAAAAACTCGTGAACCGGTTTGATAAAATAATATATATTTCATAATATTTTATATTTTTAATAATATTTTTATTATATTTTTATAAATATTTTTTTATTATATTTTTAACTAAAATGATTTTTTTTTTTGTTTAACCTATTCGTCAGCCGAGTTCAAACTTAAATTCTTTATTATCAAGCCGATATTAAATTTATATAAAAGTTTGAGGTTGATATAAAAAACTCAAATCGAGATCGAACAAGTTAAAAGATGACTCGATTCTGTTTGTTTCCACTCTTAGTTGTACCTGAGTGATTGTTTCCCCTCTTCGTTGTACCTGAGTGATGATATTACATGTTCAAAGGTATCTTAGCAAATCCTTGCGCTTTTTTTTACTATATTTGACGCAATGTGCAAGTAGGGAAGGCCTTAATGAAATTCTCAATTGAATTCACATTCAGATAAAGTGATTATGTTTTATACTAGCGCAAGCTATTTTTTTTTTTTTTTTTTTGGGCTTGACCAACAATTTAAAAATGAAAATTAAACACGTTTAGGTAAAATAAAATCAATAAATTTAAATTTAAATAAAATAGTTAAACTATTCAAATTTAACTCAAAAATATAGCAAATCAAATTTAAATATAATTTCAAGCAAATAGAGTTTTCAAACAAAATTTGAGTTTCTTATTGTTCAACTTATTTACATTTCTATCTAGTATATTGTTTTAGTTTATTTAAAAAATAATAAAGATTACATTGATTTAAACTCATATTAGCATTTTAATTAATTAAAAATTATTGAAATCAAGAAACAAAAAATCAACTTTTTTACCCATGAGATAAGCTTCTCCCCCATAAATGATTTCTTTACCTCAACTTAAAAGGTTTATCTAC
Source organism: Pouteria glomerata (assembly GCA_035590655.1). NCBI lineage: Eukaryota > Viridiplantae > Streptophyta > Magnoliopsida > Ericales > Sapotaceae > Pouteria > Pouteria glomerata. The sequence goes on from JAVXUM010000023.1 coordinate 18,434,920, forward strand.
ATATCCATCATTATTAAAAGATTCTACATGTTCTCATTTACAACTAGCAATTTTATTAAAAGCTAAACTGAATTTGAAGAAATAAACTTATCAAAGTGAAAGTAATTTCTTCTAAAAACAAAAATTGCATTTTTTTAATTATTCCATTAAATGGTTCTTTTTTTTCCTCCCAAAACGGGGGCGACTCTCCGAGTTTAAAAGTCAAAATATAAGACTTCATTTGATTTATTTTTCTATTTTTTATTTTTATTTTCTATTTTAAATTTAATTTTTATTTTACACCTTTAAAAATAAAAAAAATATCTCAAAGTATATTTGATGTTTTTAAATTTTTATAAATTTTGTTTTAAAATAAAAATTTAAAATAAAAATTGTTTTAAAAAAACTAAATTTACACAAATTGAAAAAAGATAAAAAAACATTTTAAATATTTTAACCTAAAACAAAAAAAATTATACCATTTTTTGTTTTCTTATCTTACAATTTTTAAAACATAAAATATATAAAAAAAAAAAAAAAAAACAAAAAGTAAAATCAAATACCGCTTAATTTTCTTAAGATTTGAATTAATTTATAAATTAATAAAACGTAACTAAATTTATGCCTCGAGTC
>JAVXUM010000023.1:18437919-18449828 GCA_035590655.1 Pouteria glomerata
CAACCCGAAACTTCCTAGCAGACCATCAGTACCCAATGTTGGCATTAGTATAAAAAGCACCAGGGAAGTAAATAATTGATCTGGACAAAAAATAAAAACTTGGTACATTGTTTTCTGTCTTTCACTTTCAAAGATTTAAAGCCAAAACATTTTACATTGCTCCATTTGTTTCAATGTAAAATATTTCTTGGAAAACACTTTTACTCATGTTTCAAGAAAATAGTTTTCAAAAAAACGTGAATAAATGTGTTTTCTGGAAAACAGTTTACATGGAAACAAACGGAGCCTTAATTATCAAGTTGGATACACAGTCCTCTGTCATTTTCAGTTGACTGAATTAAACTATTAACTGTGCAGACACTCAGCATTAGAGGAATGAAATTAAGCAGCCAGTGCTATGATTTCTTAAAATTTGTGGATCTCAACAGCGTAATAATTTTTTTCCCCAAAATTAGGCCTGGCTCTAATTGTTTTCATTTCATTAATTGGATTTTCTGAATTGAGCAATTGCAACAGGAACACTATCCTGATCCTAGAAAACAATTTATCGTGCATTTAGTGACACACAAAAGATCATATTTAAGCCCACATGGAGTTTCTTCAGGTAAGTTAAACCCCAAATGTATACAAAGCAATCTACAGCATATATAACATTGTATAATCACATATTTCAAACACCCCATATAAGGACCCTCGTGTACAAAATCAAGATGTAAATAGAACAGTGATATACTGTACCTTCCCTCTCATCTTGTGGCACGAAATGGGGATGAAGAAAAGGTCAGCCTGGTTTGGATCTTCCGTTCGAAATCGAGACTCTCGAATATTCTGGAAGAAGTAACCCTCGCTGGCGTACTTGCCGGTGAGCTTCCTCGGCGTCTGGTAGAAAGTATTGGGATCCCCATCCGGATATATATACACCTTGAATTTCTTCTCCATTTCCGCATAGCCCAGCCTAAATATCTCGGGCGAATGATACACATCACGCAAATCCTCCAAATCATTCTCTAATGGCACATCAGGGGCAGGCGGAAAAGAAAAATACTGAATCTGTGACACTTTCTCGGGAATATAGGAGGAAATTGAAGGGAGATTGGAGGAGAGTACCCTGGGAGACAAGGCGATGAGTGCGGGAGGAGGAGTTGAGGAGGTGTATTGGAGAGGGAAGTGGAGGGATTTGAGAGAGAGGTATGTGAAGGAGACGAGTGTAACAATGCTGAGAGTTAGGAGCAATCCTCGTAGAGAGAAGAGGGCGGAGGTGGACGGAGATTGGGCAGGCTTCGCCGCCGTCATCGCCCAGAAGGCCTCGGGGAGTGTGGTGCTTCCCGGCACCTGGTATAAGAGAAAAACCGTGCGTGCGTTGGTTGTGAATCTTGGGATGGACTCGCCGGGACTCAGGAGCTCAGAGACTGCTCGTGGTAGGGAAACAACTTACTGGGCGCCATATTTTTTTTTTTTTTTCTATAGTTCAGTTAAACTTTTCTGATCGTAAGATAAAAATGTCTAATGCAAGATAATCTCCTCACGGTCTATATCTAATAATATGTTTAATTATGGAATTAAAAATGAAGGGTTGAACTATTAGTCTAATTAGGCGCAATATCATTTTTTCGGATTTATAAAATAATTAGGGGCAATAAATCTATTTTGAATAATATATCCCTCAAAATAAGAGATGAGTAATATCATAAAGGTGTGGTATTACTTATCCTATTTTCAGATTTGTTTTCCGTTAAAATATAAAAATTTAAAATTATTTAATGTCACATCTCATGTCAAATCACATCTTTTATCTCAATTTATATCCCATCAACTGAACACCAAAAAAGTAATTGCACATAAAAAATTAATCCCATATTATATCCAATCTCATATATTATCTCACAATATTATTTATACTCTATCATCCAATCATTCTAATCAAACATACATAAGATAGTATATAAAGTGGGATAAAAGATGAAATTTGACATGAAATGTGATAGGAAATAATTTTAAACCTTTAAATTTAGTGGGAAGCCAATTTGATGTTAAGGTATAAAAAATACCACATCCCTATGAAATGGTATATATCCCATTTTGGAAGATTAGCAATCCTATGAAGTGTCTATCTACTCTCTTTTAGTTGTTAGTAAACATTGAATTTATGGGTTCCACGATATTAGGAATTTAATTCTTTCCCTAAATCTCCCAAACAAAAACTACTAGTCCATACTCTAAAAACCCTAGACAAAATTTTAAGAAAAACTTGCTAAAAATATCAAACAATATTGACAACTATTTACTAAAAAAATAAAACAAATTCGACAATTACTTATTGAAATAAATTTTTTACAAATAAACAAAATATTTCAGCAACTGATTACTAAACAAATTAAAAACTTTTAACAAGTACTTGTCAAAAAATTAAACAAATTTAACAATCAGGTGCTGAAAAATGTAGATTGGGAAAGGATATTTTTGAAACTTTAGGTGTAATTTATGGATTACATGGAAAAATTATTAAATTGCTTAGAAAAAATATAAAATGCATGAATTAACTAAATTAGAGTGGAACAAATGTAAGGTTGCAAGTAGCGGCACTCTTTTTTTTGGAGAGGGAGGAGGGTTTATGCTGTTTGAATAGGAAAAATAACTTAGGGCTATTTGGATTATAAAAAATTAACAAAAGTTATTAATTTTTTTCAACTTCTTATAATCAAATTTTATTATATATCACTTTTGCTTTAACTTTTTGTATTTTTCTTATACTTTTTTGCTATCCAAAACAACCTATAAATGCTATCCAAAAGGAAGTATTTGGGTATCTACTAATAACGAAAATGTTTTTTCAAATTGTGTTTTATCCTCCTTAAAAACATATTATGAAAATGCAATCATTTTCTTCCAATTTCAATGGAAATGTAGTTTAAAAATGTATCTTCAGCATGCTTGCTTAAAAATGTATTTTTGTATTACAAATTTAGCCTCTATAAAAATGTGTTTTTTCCTCCTCTCAGTCCCTACATAACAACAAACCAAGAAACCAAATTTCAACCAACAATCCCTGCATATTTAAAATTCATTTGGAGCAATAATTTTTTTCAAAAAAATTTTAAAGAACTTAAAATTTTTTTAATTTTTTCCAATTAAATTTCATCGTGTGTCATTTTTATACCAACTTCTAATTTTTTTAAACTTTTTTGAAACTCCAAACGACTCCTTAAAACATAATCCTACAAAACCTCAAACACACATGAGTTACAATCAAAACAAAATATGTAGTTAATTAAAAAAAAATACTCTAAACAAGCAATATATTTATCCACCAAGTTTTTTTTTTTTTAAAGAAAACCTTATCTATCAAATAAAAATAAACATATATATCTAAATTATTTAAAAAAAAAAAAGAACAAAAGAAAACTTATATATCTAATTTAATAACATTTATTGTTCCCTTACAAAAAAAAAAAATTACATAGTGTAAAATATATAATTTCTTCCCATCTACATAAAATATGATATGTGAAACTAGTGTGTCCAAGAACTAGGCATCATTCTAATGCACTTAGGGTTTATTTACTTTTCCTTTATTTGTGGTTAAGTGGGTAGATCAAAAGGATGTGATTGACTCGGTGTGTCGTCAAGCAACTATATATAGCTCAGTGGCTATACATCTGAGTGGTAGCAAACCCTCATCTTCTTCTTGACATACTATATTAGGAGACAATAAAATTGTAATGCCTCTCGGTAGTGTAGGTGACAGAATCTACTGGAATTGAAAGCCTAGTTGGCGATGACGGTGATGACAATGACTATGTCATCTCCACATCATTTATGATGATAGTATAGTCATCAATAATAGGTAACAAATCAATAGATGAGTATCTGGTAATAGTGGTGTGTACCAATAGAGGTGGATAGTCTAATTCCAACTAAGATGCATGGTCTCACTTACGTCTCATCCCTGCCAAATTGATACTCCTCGCATATCAATGACAATAACAATCCTATGCTCAATAGTCGTTATAGTTATGATGAATTGCCTTAATGGATGTTTATTGCCAACTGAGTGGCCCCAACCATAGTGTGCATTTGAAAATATTGAAAAAGTTTTGTTGATATAAATTACAAATTCATTGGTATTGAAAGCAAGAATATAATTTATTTATTTATTAGTAAGGATTGATCAATGTAGTCTTTGTAGTTACCATCGGCCGTGTCAAGCCCCCGATTTTTCTGTGAGTTAAGGCATAGGTAAAACATACGAAAATTACATTATCAAACAAACCCAGTCTATTATCAAAGCAAAACCATAAAATAATATGTAATGACTCAGATGTTTATTTAATTTGTTTTAATCACTTATGACATCATGTTGATTCATTTTTATAATTTAAATATTATATTATTGCATTAGTGTTGGTTTGAGAGAGTTGAGTGTAGTGTGGGGTGATTTTCAGACTTTCAAACTTTTTGCAAAACTTGATTCTGTCGTGTGCATAGGGTCACTTTCATGAGTATGCATGAAGTCCTCCTTTCCATGCACACAAAGTGTGTCTGCATGCCATCCTTCTTCTCATACACATGGCCTGGCCTAGGTTAATGTCTCTTTGTTGGTTTTATTTTTTTTAATTTTATGGCTTTGTGCCACTTCTTTCTCTAGCTGAGAGTTCAGTCTATGTTTACACGCTTATTTCTCTCATCCCCCCTTACCAAACATCATCCTCTTAATCCTTTCTCTTCTCTTTCTCATTTTCAAACTTGTGCTTGATGTGTATGTATCAGATAGTGAGATATAAAGAAAAAGTACGAGTCTTTAAGTTGTCCATGTGAATTGCACTTGTGGCTAAGTTCTGGTTGTTTTGGTATTAGTTTGTGGGAGCTTTCCTGCAATCTTGCGTTATGTTGGTGTGCTTTCTTGGAGTGAAACCTTGGCGGTCCTAAAGGTGACTAACAGTGGTGGTGATTTGGTCAGGGCTTTCTTTTTCCTTAATTGATCGTCACCTGCCTTTTATTTCTCCTTTATCGTTTTGGTTTAGGTAGGGATTTTCCCTCCAATTGTTAGTATGGTTGGTTAGTGTTATTTATAATAAGATGAGTAGGCTAAGGGTTTTATGAGTAATGGTGGTCATGTGGAGGATTCATGTATTTACATGTACGTAGTTGCATATATATATCTAATCCGTGCTTAGGGCATTTCTCAACTAAAATATTGAATATTAATTACTCAATCTTACCAATTTAAATTTGAAATTAGAATTTAGAAAAAAAATCACTTCGTAAGACTAATTTTACTCAAATATTTATAAAAATATAAAAAAATAGAATGATAAATGTAGAGAGTATCACATAAGATTTGATAATAAATTTTTTAATTGATTTTATAGAAGTAACTCAAATAAAAAAATATTATTATTAATCATACGTGCTTTATAAAATAAAACGAATATAGTAAAGGTGACTAATTTAAATTCAAAATTAGTAATTAGAAAAATAACTACTCTAGAACCTAATTAATATTTGATATTTTTTGTATTTTTAAATTTTAAAAATACTAAGAGTTGTTATTATAAAAAATAACATAATTATTATTTAAGTTTTTTTTTAATTGTGCTTTTTTAGCTTAACTCTATTTTTATATGTATTTTTAATTTAATTGCGAATATAATTGAAATATATAAATTTAACAATCATATTAAATTTTTAAGTAAATAAGTCCCCTTCTGAAGCTCATGAGCAAGTGAATTACATTTTAGAACTCAAAAAAGTGAGTTCATTTTTAGAACCCATAGGTTTTTTACATTTATTATTTGTTAAAATTATATGTTATAATTCTAGTTTATAAGCAAAAAAAAAAAAAAAAGTAAAGTTATTGTATTTTATCGATGTCGGACAAAAAAAATTGTTGTGAATGTAAAATATCTCACCTATTCATTGAAGAATAAAATTCAATCTTAATCATTGGACAAAATTACTATTAAATTTCTAATATAGTTAAAACTTTGGATAAAAAGTCCAAATCAAAAAAACTCTGATAATTCATAGGTTTTAATTTTTTTTTTCAAAATTTTAGGCTTTAGCAGCTATCATATGTGTTTTGGTCTCTCTTTCTCCAATTAATTTTTGATAAGTACCATAAAAGAAAGTACAAATTATAGTGTTTTAATTTAGAACATTCAACTTCCTAGAGATTATAATTGGATGAAATTTAAGTTGGCAGTTTTGACTTATATATAATATCTACTCTTGAAATATGGTGAAATTTAAAATATCCAAACCATTTTGTAAAATAAATAGCAGTGGAGTCCACTAAAAAATAATTGAGCAGGAAGTTAAAAATATAAAAATAATCTCAGTTTTTAAATGCAAGGAAAAATAATTTTTAACTGTTGGATCTTAGTTTGTAAAATGGACATTTTCAAAAATTGTTGGATGATGTATTTATATATATGTAGTTGCATATGTTTATATAACACGTATCTACGGCACTCTTCAACCAAAATATCGAATATTAATTACTCAACCTTACCAATTTAATTTATAATTAGAATTTAGAAAACAAATCACTCCGTAAAACTAATTTTATTCAAATATTTATAAAAAAAAAAAAAAAAGATAGAATGATGAATATAGAGAGTGTCACATAAGATTTGATGATAAATTTTTTAATTGGTTTTGTAAAAGTAACTCAAATAAAAAATATTACTATTAATCATACGTGTTTTATAAAATAAAAAATATAATAAAATTTAAATTTAAAATTAAAAATTAGAAAAATAACTACTCCAGAGCTTAATTAATATTTGATATTTTTTGTACTTTTAAATTTTAAAAATACTAAGAATTATTGTTATAAGAAAAATAACATAATTATTATTTAAGTTCTTAGGTAAAGTACAAAAATCACTCCCTATACTTTATCCTCGGTCTTATTTTGATTCCACTAGTTTTAATTGCGACAGTCAAATTTCTGTACTTTCGGTCAAGTAACAATCAAGTATTTCTATCCATTGATTGTTAATTAGCACCTTTAAGGCGAGGACAAATTTGTCATTTCTCTTTTTTGGTTTAGCAAACGCCGATTTTGTCATTTTTTACCATAAGATTCCATTGATCTCACTCACATCGTTTGATTCTCAAGCGAAATCGAAGTTTTACGTGAGAATCGTGTGCAATGGAAGTTTTAAATGGAAAAACTGCTGAATCAATAAATTTAAGTCGAAATGGAGCGAAGTGCAAGTTTTGTGACTATGAGAAACGTTGCAAGCTGAGGACTTCATGGGCCGAGACGAACCTAGGGAGAAGATTCTTTGGTTGTGAAACGTATGAAGTAGGTTCAGTTTGATATAAATATACAAATATATATTCGAATATATTGGTATATATTTTTAATTTTTTTTTTATGGTTCTATGTTTGTTATTAAATTGAGAATTTTTTTTCAGAATCAACGAGGTAGTAGATTCTTTGCTTGGTGTGATCCCCCAATTTATAATAGATCAAAGAATGTCATACCTGGACTCTATGGGCAACACTAGTTTTAACTTGGGTTATAGTAACTGTTATTGCATTGAACTTGAGTATAGGACATTCAATACTAAAGTGAAGCATCTGTATTAAAAGTTGATGTACTGTATTAATGTAGTGAAGGTTTTGGTTTTTGTTTTTGTTTGTGTGAATGTATTATAGAAGTTACTATTGGGATGTAATATATGAATACTTTTGTTGTAAGGGAAAAATTAGTTATTGGTTTAACTTACTCTTTGCATTAGTTTGATGAATGAATGACTTCCATATTTTCATTCAATTTTAGTACTCTGTAAAGCTGGTTTGGAAGTTCTTTAATGGTATTGTTCTTCTTGGTTGCTTTGGATTTGTTTACTGCTATTGCTTTATTAAGCACTTTAATTATCTTCTAGTGTACTTCATTTTCTTAACCATCCATTAGCAATGGAAGCAGCAGTGGCTCATACAGTACACCAACGAGTGGGAAAAATGGCCAACATGCACCAACATAACCACCAACAATCCATAACTTAAGCAAATTGGATCCACAAAATAGATTCCCACAAACTAGCACCATTATGACCAATATAGCATTGAGGATCAAAAATTGACTTCAAGCCAACCACATTCACATAGCAAATCGTTCTTACATAATATGATCTTAGCAGAAACCCCAAAACACTGCATATAAGTCACATGTAAAGTAGTAGCCCAACAACGAATTGGAACACAACACATAAGCAAACTAGCTAAAAACTTCACTTCTTTAAAACTTTACTTAAACATACAGCAAAAGACACCATGAGCCAAAATCATCACCCAAATCACCATCATATGTACACTAGACACTAGCCTTCACATTGTTCTAAAATAGCTAAAACCAAACTAGCTAAATACACCACCTCCTTAATCTTGCATTTGAAGCAATCAACCAACCAAAAATTTTTACAAACAAGTGCATTACAACAGCCTCAACCCAGCAAACAGATAAAATCATCAACTAGTCTTAACAGAATTATTCAAAACAAGAACATAAAAGAAAACCAGACAACATAATTTAGTAAAATCATTTGATTAATCATTCATAATTTAGTTTAAGCATTCATAATTTTTCCCTAACAAATATTCAGAATTTTTCCCTTTGTACTTTACTTTCAAATTTCATAAAATATTCACAAACACTATAGAATGCTTCTATGATTAACGAAACAAAATATCAACAGTCACTTTGGTTCATAAAACAAAATAACAGTCACTTTAATTAACTTGTTTTTTGATCTATTCCGCAATACTTCCAGCGATGACAATGCAACATGTTGCTTGTCTCCTTACTCGATTGCTTTTCTTGATAACTCTTTCAAAGCAGACTTTGAAAACCTAGTTCTAGCTACTGATGACAGGGTTAAAACTAGTCCTACTACTTGTGATGTTGATGCTGAAGTTGAAGTTGTACCACTAAAAGCTGCATATTTTCTTGTAATTACCCTCGTTTTCAGTGAAGTTGGTTGCAATCTTCGTGTAGGACCTTCTAGTGTTGGGATATCTTCACTAGCAATTGGTGTTGATTATAGAAAATATAAATCATATTAGCAACTTTAAGATGAATTGACACATGTTGATAAAAAAAAAAAAAAAAAAAAAAAAAAAAAAAAAAAAAAAAAAAAAAAGACACAAAATTTAGTTAAGAACCAAAATAACACAACTCACAGCTGACTTATTTGGAGAAGTTGGCCTATTAAGGGGTTTTCTATGATGTTTTCTTTGGTGGTCCTAGTCTGGTGAATTTTTATGTCTTGCTATTACGCCCTAAGACCCTACACTTGTAATATGTCACAGTGCCTCCCCCGCTCTTCATTTTATTAGTGAACTTATTTTCTTCTGTTTCCTTTCTCCTTACCTTCTTAGGTCGACCAGTTTGCTTGTGGAAGAGAGGGGGCAGTCAGGGTGGTATTATAGTCCTAACCCATATGTTAGGACCATTCAGTGGGTTTATGATGGGATTGTAAATTTTTTAAGTTGTCAATGTCAAATACAAATCAATCTCATAATCTTTTAGTCATCCACCCTTATAAAATATTGTAGCCATTGCATGAGCACAGGAAATTCCATTTAAATCCCAAACTTGACATGAACAACTATGTTCCTCCAAATTCACAGCCCACTGACTTGGAATTATCATCTCCTTCCCACATTGGATAATAACTTCCTGACTCAACTTTCAATTTTTTTAGTTTTTCTTAATTTCTGGACACAACTTACCCACGTGATTCTTTATTAACTCTCTTCTAACCTCAATCATTGCCATTAGTTTAGACTTTATCCTCTTAAGCATGGTCAATATAGGCTTATCTTTTACTTCAATCAAAAGACTACTGAATAACTTGCATAGGTAGTTCAATAGAATGTCACACTCGGGGAAAGTACTAAAATGTGACCTAGACCAATACCTTGGTGGCTTGTTCACAAACCATTCAAAAGCTACTTTATCCATCTCTTTCAACTGACTTATGACATGTTTAAATCTTGGAACTGTTGTTGCTATAGAAGCTCTCATGACCTTCTCTTTGAATGCTAATCCTTTAAAGGTCTTCCTGAAGTTGCTATACAAGTGTCTAGCACATCACTTGTGTTTAACATATAGCATAATTTGTTCAAGTGTTAAACCGACTAAATTATTAACATGCAAAATTAATAGTAGATTAACTGAAAACAAATTAAATGAACATGCAAAATTAAAAACATAAACAATCTAAATTTGCATCCATAGATAAATTAACTAAAATATATATAATTAAATAACTTGAAGAATGAAAAATTCAAAATAGAAAATAAAGTAAAATAAAAACTAACCTTTTGTTTGTCAATAATGAATGTTCATCTGTGCTGGTTCTGTATATCAATATCTTCGACGGTAACTGAAGGAACCAAGTCCAAAAATCCTTATTTTTAGCTTCAACTATTGTATATCCAAATGGGAAGCTTTGGTTATTTGCATCGATGCTCACAACTCCTATTATTTTACCCATTATGTTTAATTTTAAATCGTATGCATCTAGACCAATGATTGGCCGACAACCTACCAGCAATCCCTTCTTCAATGCACCGAGACAAATATATAACCTCTCAAACCTAGGTTGCATATTTGTTTCTTCACTTGAACTGACTTTCATAATAATAATCATGCTGGGGTCGTGAACATCTTTCTCTTGGTAATTATTCTACATTTGTACCCACTATCATCTTCATAATCTTTTTTTTGGCTCTATAAAGTTAGGCTTTAATGGCCCAATCACAAAGTCTAACTTTATAGTCTTCTTAAAGGCTTCAACTAATCATTTTAGGTTAACCCCAATGCTATTAACATAATGTTCGGAAAGCCAATTTTTGTTCACATGCCTATTCTGAAACTCCCTATCACAGTTATGAACAACTTTGTATGTCTTAATTTGCATTGCTGTTTTATTTTGTAACTTTGAAGCAAAAATCATCCAATCACATCCTTCCTCACATCTAGTCCTAACCCTCATTTTCTCTTTCTTAAATAACTTGATATCCTTGCCATTTTGTATGGCAATACTCTCTCACAACATTTCTAAATTAAACATTTGAGACGAACAACATGCATACTTTGAACTCTACCTTTTTCATATTGGTGTCTGGGTTAAACTTAGATAAGATGGACCTTTTTTTTTCGTCATCCAATAATTCATGAACAATAGTAAAATCATTTGACAATACGCAAACAAAGTCATCACTCAAATTCAACTCTCCTTCTTTAGTTGGTTGGTTAGCACCCCCAGAAATTGAAGTACCCCTAGCCTCTTCTAAAGTTTTATCAACATTAGTTTCAAACAACTCATCGTTATTAATGATGCCATAAGCACTATCATATAAAACTGAGTCTGAACTATCCCTACTTGTTTCATCATCACTTTGCCCCTCATGGTCTACCTCAGTTTCTCCTACTACTTCCCTTACTCTAAGGTCATTGGATGGAATGTCAAAAGACTCTACTTGGCTTTGTAGGAAGTATATAGTTACTAAATATTTGACATATATCTCAATTACCCTAGAACCAAGAATGTGGTTGATTATATTCCTTGTGTCTGAGTCATTCAATAGTTTTTTCAAACCATCAATTAATTCAAGTCTAGGGACCTCTAATAGTAATTCGTGTCGCCTTTGAATCCTAATTAAGCACATCGATTATTAAAATTAATAAGAGAAAACCACAACTCTTCACATAATCTACTTGACCCCCCCACATAATTCTTTGTTGGTTCGTTGATTGCACTTGAAAAGTGTAATTACAAACCAAATAAAAGAATAGTTTTACAGTAATTTATGTTATTTCCTTTATCTTTTTATTATGTTCTTGAGCTTACAAGGTTGTTTTGTTCATTGCAGTGAAAATGAAGCTGAA